>LR812531.1:25635026-25755026 GCA_903798195.1 Danio kyathit | reverse complement strand
AGAATAGTATTTAAGGAAAACCTCAAACACACCGCTTCCTTGTGTGACAACATGGGAAAATCAACAAGCCAGAATCATCAAAAAAAGCCAGATTACAGTTAGAGACATGTACTGTGGTCTGATGGAACTAAGATTGAACTGTTTGGCCATAATGACCAGTGTTACATTTGGAGGACAAAGGGGAAAGCTTACAAGCCTAGGAGCACCATCCCAACTGTGAAGTATGGGGGCGGCAGCATCATGTTGTGGGGCTGTTTTGCTGCAGGAGGGACTGGTCCACTTCACAGCATACAGTAGATGGCATCATGAAGAAAGAACATTGTGTAGAAATACTGAAGCAACATCTCAAGACATCAGCCAGGAAATTAAAACTTGGCCACAAATGGGTCTTCCAAACAGACCATGACCCTGAACATACTGCCAAATTAGTTAAAATGTGCTTTAAGGACAATAGAGTGAAGGTTTTTGAGTGGCCATCACAAAGCCCTGACCTCAATCCTATAGAAAATTTGTGGGCACAGTTGAAAAAGCTTATGCGAGCAAAACAGCCAACAAATCTGACTCAGTTACACCAATTCTGTCAGGAGGAACGGGCCAAAATTCCTGCAAACTATTGTGAGAAGCTTGTGGAAGGATACTCAAAACATTTAACCAAATTTATACAGTTTAAAAGCAAAGCTAAAGAAAATACAAGGGAAATGTATGTAAACTTTTGACTGTCTAGAAATTAATAAAAACTTTTTAGGTAATCCTAACGAACCTAAAATAGTAAATGTTTAGTATGATTTACCATCAGACATTTTTTTTTAATGGTTATGATCCTTTTTTTTAGAGTGTATATAAACGTCTGGTTTCAACTGTATATGTATATATATATAAATAAATACATTAATGATTGTTATGCTAAACCACAATTCCACACAATAGAGGCTTATAAATCTCATTAAAATCTAGGTAGCAGTGTTGCATGAACCTCATTTAAAATAGATGAGGGAAAATAAGCTAAAAATTAGTTTGACCTCCTGAGCATGACAGTAAGCATTTTCTGAAGATTCTGTACCATTTTTTAATCTCATAGTGACAGATATTTATGGATATCAGCTTAAAAGATGAAGATGAGAGAGTTTAATATCTGAGTCTTATCTCCATTAGTCAGTTTGAGTGACTTTAAACCAACTTTCCCTGTTAAAGTTGTACTGCTTCATAAATGCATAATCTTTACACTGGCAAGATCTGATGATCGAAATGATCTGTTACTCTGGTGTTTCACACTACGAGTGTTTGTTTGTTTTTGTACATGCAACGCTGCAGTTTATCCTGCTGTGTTTGCACTCTCAGGATTATCGGGTAGCCTTTGGCAGCCATTTTGTTTGTGAGAGTAGCCAACAGAAGATCAGAGGGTTAGCAGAGAAATAAATTATATGCAGAACTGGGTCTTATGGACATCTAATGGACATCTCATTTAGTATATCTAAAATGAGACTATTTCAGATATTTGACTTTTCTGTAAACATGCATAAGTGCAATCCACTCTATGCTAATGTAGGTAGGATTCACATGTTGGTGTGACTGCAAATATTGCATAGCATCAGCAACAAACTCAATCTGTAGTCTACGTCTTACAGGATAACTGACACACATTAGCATATGACAAACATACCTGCATACTGTATTTCAGGCACACTTTCAAGGACAAAAAACTATCATTCAATCTGACAACAGATGCTGATGCTGCATGCTTGGCAGTCATATTTAAAGCAACAAAAAAAAAATATTTTTTTTTTTTACTTGGGAAAAAAAAAAAAAAAAAAACAACACAAATTTAAATAAATAAAAAAAAACAAGCAAATTAAAAGCAATAAACAAACAAATAATTCAAACAAAACACATCCGAAACAACACTAAAACAATTGATTGATCATCAATTGATAAATAAATAAATAAATAAATAAATAAATAAATAAATAAATAAATAACTTCATTAATTCATTAAACCAAATACAAAACAAACCTACGGTAAAAACCAAAACAAAATGAAAACCAAAAGCAAATGAAATTCAAACCCACAACAAAAATCTAATTTACACAAAAATAGCCAACAAAACCAAGCTAAAGGGCACCTATTTTCCCCCTTTTACACGACATAAGATAAGCCTTTGGTGTCTCGTTCACGTGTCTGTAAAATTGCAGCTCAAAATACTCATCTAATTATTTAATATACCTTTCAGAGTCTGCTCATTTTGTTGTTTTTATAGCCTGTGCCTTTAAATGCAAATGATCTTCTTCTTTCCCTCCGCCCTTCTCACTCCGAAGTACATGTCTGCTACTGATCATGTATTACGTCAAATAAACAGCAGTCAGAGACAGACACAGATGAAGCTGTAATACAGCTCATTAGTTAAAAATACCAAGTTTATTCCATGTATTTGTGGTGGAGTTTATTCAAGCCTTTCTGAAATGATGAGTCACACACAAATGTCATTTGCAGTACACACACACACACATTTATATGCGCGTTTACTGACACCATGCGGCCGTGGTGATTATATCAGTTAAGAAAAGCGATTTTACCGTCTTTATTACAAGCATGCTCTGTTTTAAAAACATTTTAAACTTATAAAACTTATAAAAATCACAGAGAGTTGGAACAGATATTTTAATACCAGTTTATTTGCAAAAACAAATGTTCTGTGGACATGTGTATACATGTTATTATAGAAACATGGTGCCTGTCAATCAATTCAGTGGGCAGGGAAAACCACACTTCTACGTCACGTTGCAGTGGGCCTCAAAACCACTGGGATTTGGGTCCTACTTTAACGTAAGGAAATTTAAAAAAAGAGACTTGTTGTGTTTCTATTATTCCAATATGACCATGGACACACTATACCTACACACAGTTCTGTCCAAACAGCTTACAAAAGTTGATTTTCCTCATAGCTGCCCTTTAAATTAAAAAAATTGAAATGAAAACCAAACTAAACTACAAAAACAAATAATAAAACAATCACACACATCAAGCAATACCAAACTAACACTACAATGTAAAATCAAACCCATGAAAATAAATAAATAAATAAATAAATAAATAAATAAATAAATAAATAAATAAATAAAATAAATAAAATAAATAAACACATAAAATGGCAAATAAAACAAAACAAACACCATACCGAACAGTACAAAATCAAACTAGATAAACAAAAAAAAAAACACACCAACCAAATGAAAAACAAACAAAACCAAGCAAATGAAGCAAATTAAAAACAAAACAACAGTTAACAAAAATACCCAGAAAAAACAAAGGCCAATCAACTCATTTTCAAAGAATAGCAAGTCTCATATGTCGTTTATTTTGAAGAGTGCTACAACTAAAGCTCCACTCAAACTTCTAATTTTCTGCCAAACCTATAAATATGCAAGCGCTGCCTTTTGCTCAATCAAAGAATCTAGGGAGATAAAATGGCAATATGAAGCATGCTGCATATCAGGAAATGATGGTAATTGCCAGATACACAGAGCGCTTCTCTTATTGGGAACATGCACATACAAATCAAAACATCAATTAAACATTTTTCTCTCCTCATGGGCGGTCCGCCAATTTATCTGTTGCACAAAGTGAAAATAACACCTCACAAGCAAGAAAAGTATGTGTGTGACAAGGAGGGAAAAGCATCTGCAGGCATGTTGACAGTGTGGTTCTGCATCTAATCATATGCTATAATTAACAGCAATAATAACTGTACAACAACACTCCTCCCAAGAACACCAGGCTACCAACGGTGCTGCAATAAAAATAAAAAACATACAAAATTGAAGATGAAGTGCAATGTCTCATTGTTCAAATATTTTCATTCCCACTACAGATTTAATTTGTTGCTAATATGTAAAAATGTGTTTGAAGGATGATTTCCACAAAAGATCTAAAGGCCAGTTTACACCAAGCATGATAAATATAACAATAAATGTATTTGCATCCACACTGATCAACAATAACAATCTGTTTTCGCTTTTGATCTTACATTACTTTCTTGTAAACAGCAGATGTCCTCATGTGCTAGGCTTCTAGCAGATCTGACCAGTGAATCCAGCTCATGTAATCTATCTAATCAAATTTATTAATCTAATCAAATGAATTTAGTGCTCACAGTCAGTGTAGTGAAAGAAAAACACAAACTAATCTCCCTAGAATTTTCAAAGGAGGCAACACAAAGATGCTAAAACTAGCACTGGATACGCAAAGTTCTTTTATGTTTATACTTAAATTTACTAGCCTGGCTTACAGTTCCATGTAATATTATTATAATTTGAATCATTCTTTCTAAATAAAATATTTATTATAATTCATTATCTAAAAAATATAATATATAATATAAATATAATAAACAATATATTCGTTATTTTTAAATAATCTTTGAAAGGAGGGCTTAATGTCAGGAGTGAGCTTCTCCATAATGGTGTCTGCAACTTAAAGTATATTTCAATGGATTCTGACTGGCTGTCTGGAAAAACAAAAGAGAAAGAATTGTTCTTAATATGATCCCAACGATATTGTCGTTATTTGTGGTTATTTGTGTGTTTTACATTCAAAACTATTTTTAGAACTCGATTTTTATCAATTTCTTTTCATGTATTGTGCTTGGTGTGAACAGGCTTTACAATGGGCCTTTATTGCTACAACTAAAATGCAACCAAAGGTGTGAAGTTAGGATGGAATTCTGGCAGATTTACTGGGGGAGTTATTTAAGAAACCTGTTTGGAAACAGTAAAAAGAATGATGAAACAAGTGGAAAAAATAACATTACACTACTGCAGAATATTTCAATATTTTGAGGAAGAACACAAAACAATCCAACATGTAAAAGCTCTTGTCTGTAAGTCCTCTGAACAATGTGTTTGACACCATTAGTCATTTTAAACAGATAACAGTTAATGAAGCAAGACTTGTCATAGTGTAGTGATTAATTCAGCTGAAGAGCAACAGACAGTTTATTTTTGAGCAAACTCATGCCAGCATGAGTTGTTCAGGAACAGAGTTGACTTCCTCCTGTTCCACTGCTTTGATCTAGTTTTCAAAAGGTTTTTGCACAAAGTACATGTATTTGATCATGAAGTACAGCTTAAATTGTGGTGTTTATAACAGGACAAAAGTATATTGTAAAACGCAATTAATTCCTCTGATGGCAAAGCAACATTTTCAGCTCTGCATGATGCTTTAGAAATTTATAATATGATAATCTGGTGCTCAAGTAACATGTTGGATTATTCCCAACTTTTACTCTTTTTTTGAAAACTATGGCACATATTTTTTTATTTTCTGTTTGATACACACACACACACACACACACACACACACACACACACACGCATATGCAATTATAAAAGTCATGTTAAAAGTTATGTTTTGTACACTCAAATGTTGCCTTCTTGTTTAAACTACTTATTTAAATTGAGCTAAAGGAATTATTGAGATATTTTTTGGGACAACTTAATTGTTTTAGGTTCAATCCCCTTAATTATTTATAGTTAACTTAATTTATTTGGGTTGGGACAACATAAATGAATTGTGTGGAACCCTGCATTTTTTACAATTTAAAGTTTACATTTTAAAGGTCCCTTTGATGATTTTAATGCACCATTGTGAAATAAATCTTAAATAATAATAATAATAATAATAATAATAATAATGCACCATTGTGAAATAAATATTAAATAATAATAATAATAATAATAATAATAATAATAATAATAATAATAATAATAATCCAAAGCAATAATATATTTGCACGAAAGTCTAAAAAGTGTAATATAGCTTTCCATTTACCTTGCAAATTACAATGACACATTTGTAAACAATGATTTACAGAAGACACCTAGTAAACTTCATTCAGTGAAACCACTATGCTTTATTCATTAATTAGACATTTGTTTATTATTATTTAATATTTGACACAACTTAGCAAAATTTATATTTATTTTTGTGTTACTGTAAGGATTTGATCAATTTAATATCAACTAATATTTTCAGCTAAATAATGTCTTTCAAACATTTAAATTCGGGTCTACATGATTTCCAAAGTATATTCAGAAGCCATGAAATGGTTAGATTGGATGATTGAGTGACATACTGTACACACTAATTAAATATCTTCCGTATTTCCCTTTTTCCCTTAAGTACTGAAAGCCTACAAAAAGTGTAAATGACCTTACATACATTAGTCCCTACTGGATTATATTTTTTAAATAAATCTTACATTCAAATGAGCAAAGTTTCTTTAACATTTACCGATACAATCCCAGGTTGGGACTTGACGGCAAAACCTCCGCAAAGGATTTTTAAAAATTCAGTTCCAAGCGACCTTCAGAGCATTTGCAAACACGTGCACATATCTTAAACTGAACATATGCTGAAAAAAAGGTTACAATTTAGAAGCTGTCAATCATACGTGTTTATCTAGATGTGTCTACCCAAACGTACAAAAATAGCTGTGCGCACTTCACGTATGAATACAAATGAGCTCAACCGGCACAAACATACGCTGCCTAATTACCTCTTATCATGCAAACCCAGACATGAGGCGCTGTTGAGTGTTTGGGCATCGATATTGAGAAAGTATTTGCATTGTGGTTTTATTCATCTCTGTGATGACTTACGAGGAGATTAAAGACATTTATGGCAGGGAGGGATTTCTTTGGATGTCTTCATGTATGCTAATAACTGTTAATATTTTTTGAGCTATTACTGTACATGCAACGAGAGTAATGTTGGGTCTCACTAATTTAATTTGTGACATTTATCATAATACAAACAGAACTGCTTATGGAAATGAATAATATTTCCATCAACAAAACACACTCGTATTATTCCATGTAGGGTTGTGCAGTATGGCAATATATATCATATATCATAGTTTATTTTGTGGTGCTACAAAATACATTGTTTACAGTAATGCTTTTTCATAATTTGTATGAGCACAGTATTATATGCACGGAGATGCAGACAGAAATATGAATAAACGTTGCAATGTTGAGAGTAAAGTGTTTACATTTAGCATTTTATTTAGCAATATCTATATTTCTTAAATATTGGACAATCATTAATCATTGGATTTTGAAAGTGTTTACATTTTATTACTATATATTTTATATTTCTACATTTTTATTTAAACATTTGCACTTAAGTTCTAGTTAAATTGAGGAATGTGATCACATATGATATGTGTATATGAGATATATAAATGAGGTAATGTATAATATGTCGGAAATGTATTCATTCACATGTAATCATATTTCTCAATTTAATTAGAACTTAAGTGTTTATATATATGAGCAACATCACAGGAGTAGCAGTGCGATGTGGCTGTATATCGGCACTGGTGGGAGGCGTGTGTTGGCACCAGTGACGATATACAGCCACTATGCACTGCTACTCCTGTGATATTGCGTTTATACAACAGTTCAACGGAGAGTCTCAAAATCCTTTTGTAAAAGGAACTACTTCCGCCATTCATTCACATCTGCAGATGACATCAGAACAGCAGAAACTACTTCACCAACATCACTTTAGAGCTAGTATTTGAATGATTCTCTAGCGTAGAGTCTAAAGTGATGACAAAACAGCTCACATTTTAAGATTATATGGCTGAACAGCATGAAATGCCATCAATCTACAGAGATTTCTCAGTATTTCTCTGTTGCAATCGGGAGATCAGAATAATTGACCCTGAAAAAGCCAAAGCAACGCAATCACTACCAGATTACTATTGTGTTTGTGATAAATAAAAAAAAACGCTAAACACATGCAGCATTTCTTCTTTCTTTCTGTTTACTGAACTAGTCTGCAGTAGCGAAAACAGGAGGCTCATTAGAAACAGATGGCAACCAAAAAGTAACTCAGGGTTATACAAAGAGTTACCAACACAAAATACATACATTCCAAATATGCGAGTCCCATTTAACACTCAACACACTACAATTACTATAGTATAAATACAGCACTACAACATACAAAAGAAAAAGATAGATTTAGAAAGTCACTTACCAGATTTATAATTATTTGATCAGCTGCAGTTTAAAATTACGCTGGGTTTTTCTTCTTATTAAGGACTTATTATGCGGTCTCTGTCGCCATCTTGTGGATGGACAATGTCAACCGCCTTTGGCCTGCTGAATGACAGGCTAATGGCCGCCGAAGCGCTCTCTCAGAAACTATAAATATTTAAAAATAGGTACTATCCTTATAAATAAACTGCATAGTTGCAATCTAAACAACTACATTCTCACCTAAAAAAAAAACCTCAAAAGTACACTATGTTGTCTAACAGCTGCAATATTTGTCAAACTGTAGAGCAGGGATGTCAAACTCAATTCCTGGAGGGCCGCAGCCCTGCACAGTTTAGTTCCAACCTTAATTTAAACACACCTGATCAAACTAATTGAGTCCTTCAGGCTTGTTTGAAACCTACCAGTAAATGTGTTGAAGCAGGGTTGGAACTAAACTGTGCAGGGCTGCGGCCCTCCAGCAATTGAGTTTGACATCCCTGCTGTAGAGTGTCCTCTGCCTGTCGCTGTATGTGGGTGGAGTAATACACAAGGGCGAAGGGTCAAGAGGCTGGCTGAGTGCTGTTATTTGCAGAATATTGCACGGCTATCAGCCAATCAGATTCATAAATCAGACAAAACTGTTGTGTGTGTGTATATATATATATATACATATATAGTTGAAGTCAGAATTATTAGCCCCCCTTTGGATTTTTTTTTCTTTTTTTAAATATTTCTCAAATGATGTTTAACGGAGCAAGAAAATTTTAACAGTATGTCTGATAATATTTTTTCTTTCTGAAAAAGTCTTATTTGTTTTATTTTAGCTAGAACAAAAGCAGTTTTTAATTTTTTAAATACCATTTTAGGGTCAAAATTTTAGCCCTATTAAGCTATTTTTTTTTCGATAGTCTACAGATCAAATCATCGTTGTACAATAACTTGCCTAATTACCCTATCCTCCCTAGTTATCCTAATTAACCTAGTGAAGCCTTTAAATGCCACTTTAAGCTGTATAGAAGTGTCTTAAAAAATATCTAGTCAAATATTATTTACTGTCATCATAGCAAAGATAAAATAAATCAGTTATTAGAAATGAGTTATTAAAACTATTATGTTTAGAAATGTGTTGAAAAAAAATCTCTCCGTTAAACAGAAATTGGGGGGAAAAATATACAGGGGGGCTAATAATTCTGACTTCAACTGTATATATATATATATATATATATATATATATATATATATATATATATATATATATAAATATATATATATATATATATATATATATATATATATATATATATATATATATATATATATATATATATATATATATATATATATATTTTTTTTTTTTTTTTTTTTTTTTTTTTTGCATTTATCTCAGACTCCTTTTCAGCATTTGCTCTTCATTTTCTCAAACAGACCGATTACCAAAAAGAACACTGAAGTTTGCAGGCGTGAAGTTAAATGTTTTAGTCTTCAATGGAATCAACAGGATGGGGAAAATAGATTGGGGAGGGGGGGGGGGGGGGGGGGGGGGGGTTAACAAAGCACAAATAATGAATTGACCAAATGAGGAAGTGATAAAAGGTCTGCAGATGGAGGAGAAAGCAGGAAAGGCAAGAGCAGATGGCGACTGGCATAAACACAGTTTGATGTAAGAGAGTGAAACGTGTAGATCCACCTGGACAAACCACTGAATGGATGTGACCTCAGACACACACAGAGCCAATGCTGGCAGGGGAGTCCCGGACAGCTTATATAATGCTATATATTTATAGCCTTTTGTATGGTTTACTATATGCTTTAGTTTTACAGGGCTATAGAAAGGGGAAAGCATAACAACAGCATAATAATAATAATAATAATAATAATAATAATAATAGTTCAAAGCTATTACTATTTATTCATTTATTATTTAAAAGGGCTTTTGTGGGGAAAAATATATTTATTGTATTACTTTTGTGTCTTTTTTATTAGAAAAAATGTTTAGACTAACAACAGATTAATCAATCTTTTTATTTTGTTTGACACCACATATTAACCAAGCATACCTCTTCTTTCTTACTGTGTTGCATACTTCTGACTGCTGACAAGAGAGAGCAGAATAAGAATAAATATAGTACGGAAGCCTTGCTCCAGACTTCTGTCTAATATCTAGATATGTCACAAGGAGCTGGATGCTTGTAGAAGTTGTGAAATATATTGAAGATGCACTTAACTATTCAGTTCTGGTATGCAGAGAAAGGTTGCAGAAAGAGGAAGTATGTTTGGGTACAACAGCCAAAGAACTGCAGAATGACTGATAAGTGAGATTACACCAAAACTCCACCTGTTAATATCAGTTATGTATATATGCTGGAGTCAGGGAAAGTTAGTTGCGAACCTCCTGAATGTAATTCTTGTATTGCATTAGGGTAACGTAACCCAGAGCTCTGTCCTCGAATTATTAATTTGTATCTAATAAATAAATAATATTTTTGACATTAAGGAAAACTCTTTTCTGACCTTTTTTTATTTATTGAACACGCATGGAATTGGCTAGATATTTCAACACTTTCAAGTATTAAACCAATAAAAGTGTGACACAACTTAGATTTTCTTTAATCTGCAAATTAAAATGACCAATTTTGAACTATAATTTACAGAAGACACCCATTAAAATGTTTAGAACAATAGTTGTTTGATGATACATTATTTACATTTATAGCCATAATTAACAAATTCAATGTAATTTTAAATCTTTATAAGTTGACAGTTTCCTGCAAAATAATTAATAAGAAATTAATTAATTCCTGCAATTAATAAGAAATGAGTATTTAATTATTTAAAATGTAACACTATTTTAGCATAATCACAGACAGTTTTTTCTTCATTTATACATAAATATATCTGCTACGCTATACAGTTGCAATCAGAATTATAGAACCCCCTTTGAATTTTTTTTTTCTTTTTTAAATATTTCCCAAATGATGTTTAACAGAACAAGGAAATTTTCACAGTATGTCTGATAATATTTTTTTCTTCTGGAGAAAGTCTTATTTGTTTTATTTCGGCTGGAATAAAAGCAGTTTTAAATTTTTTAAAACCCATTTTAAGGACAAAATTATTAGCCCCTTTAAGCTATATTTTTTTTTGATAGTCTACAGAACAAACCATCATTATACAATAACTTGCCTAATTACCCTAACCTGCCTAGTTAACCTGATTAACCTAGTTAAGCCTTTAAATGTCACTTTAAGCTGTATAGAAGTGCCTTGAAAAATATCTAGTAAAATATTATTTACTGTCATCATGGCAAAGATAAAATAAATCAGTTATTAGAGATGAGTTATTAAAACTATTATGTTTAGAAATGTGTTGAAAACATTTTCTCTCCGTTAAACAGAAATTGGGGAAAAAAATAAACAGGGGGGCTAATAAATCAAGGGGTTGAATAATTCTGATTGCAACTGTACTATTTATTAATTTCACACACATTCTGTCATTTCACATCAGAAATGTTATTTAGATTTGATATGTATATATATAAAAAAATAATTTTTATTTTACGGGGCTAAAATATGACGTCTCATCTTTGACCCAAAAACATATAAGCAAAAAAAAAAGCACTAATGTATAGTACAGGGGTGTCCAAACTCAGTCCTGGAGGGCCAATGTATTGCATACTTTAGCTCCAATTTCCTTCAACACACCTGCCTGGAAGTTTCTAGTATATCTAAACAGCTTGATTAACGAGTTCAGGTGTGTTTAATTGGGGTTGGAACTAAAATATGCAGGACACCAGCCCTCCAGGCACACCTGTCAACATTGGGATGTGAAATTAAGGGATATGCCCACCATAACACCCCCCCCCCACCACCACCACCACAAAAAAAAAAAAAAAAAAAAAAAATTACTAAATATGTCCATCTGGAGCTGTTTCATTGTAAATAAACAGTTAAATGGTAAGTAATATGTTTTATTATTATTATAGCAAACAATTTAGCTTATTAAAATAAAGAGCTATTATAAAGAAATAGAATCAGGTTGTCAAATCTCATTAACCTTTTCCTTACTGTATAACTTGTCCATTCTGATTAAAGAGTAACGAATGAATCTCTCATTTATTTAGATTTTTCATTTGATTACATTAAATAACAGAGGTGTCACTTTAAAAATGCACACATCTATAATGAAAGCATTCGACTGTTTTCTAACTTTTTATGCTTTTATGTTTAAAAAAAAAAAATCGATATTTTTAGATGTTATTATTATTAATTATGTGTGTATGTCTGTTCAAACACGCACCCAAAACCCAGACTTTCGCTCCGCTTCAAATCGCGTGTACAGTATTCGTTTTGGAAACAGCGTCTATTTATCACTATGGAGCGCGTCTGTCTGTCACGCACCGCTGTATGACTGTTTTGAGGATTGCTTAAAAGGGGAGAAGGCACCTGTAATGAAAAGGAAGGGAATCACACTGTTTATTTGTTTATTTCAAAGTGTTTTCATGCCTAAATAAAATTAAAGCACAGAACAGACTCACATTTAAGAGCATAGGGCGTCCCCTGGTGGTTTGGTGGTATGGATTGCGTATATTTTTGCCTCCCTTCATAGAAAGATTGAAAATACGGGAGAAATATGGGAGAATAAGTTTACGGGATGATAGCGGGATAGAACTGTCAAACACGGGAGAATCCCAGGAAAAACAGGAGGGTTGACAGGTATGCCTCCAGGACCGAGTTTGGACACCCCTGGTATAGTATAACATTCATTCATTTTCTTTTCGGCTTTATTCCCTTTATTAATCTGGGGTCGCCACAGCGAAATGAACCGCCAACTTATCCAGCATATGTTTTACGCAGCGGATGCCCTTCCAGCTGCAACCCATCACTGGGAAAGAACCATACACATTCATTCACACACAAACACTATGGACAATTTAGCCTACCCGATTCACCTGTACCACATGTCTTTCGACTTGTGGGGGAAACTGGAGCACCCGGAAAAAAACCCACGCGAACGCAGGGAAAACATGCAAACTCTAGTATAACATAATAAATTGCAATAATATAAAACTCATAAAACATATTACCAGTCTTATAATGCACAGTTATACTGTATGTTTGCCAGTAACCAATGTTGTATGGGTTAAAATTATTGATTTTTCTTTTATGCCCCAAAACATTGAAATATTAAGTAGGGATCAGGTTCCATAAATATATTTTGTACATTTCTTAATGTAAATATATCAACTTATATACATTTAGCAATATGTATTGATAAGATTTTCATTTTTAAACTTAGATTAAACTTAGTTTTTAAAGGTAAAGGCTTATTATTTATAATTTTTTGAACCTTCAGATTTTAAATGATCAAATAACTGTATATTGGCCAAATATTTTCTTATGCTTTTCAATGTAAAACAAACTTATTCAGCTTTCAGATCATGGGTAAATCTAAAACTAAACAAACAATGAAAACAAACAAACAAACAAACAAACAAACAAACAAATAAATAAATAATGTTACTTATAACTGCTTTTGTGGTGCACAAAATCATTAAGAATTTAGAATGAGAGCTACTTTTTTATTGCTTAAAGTTTATTACATGATGTGCCTGATACATGATATTAAAACTCCAAATGCTATTTGCTAAAATGTATTCATGCAATAACAAACAGCTTGCCATATAATCAAATAATCCAGAGGTGCATTCATCAACACTTTGCAATGCCTTTGAGCATTTTACACAACATCCCTTCCGTTTTTGTCACTGATCAGCTGGCGAGTAATGAAGTAAACGCATGATTAATGTGAAGGTCATAGTTATGTCAAAATCCAGTTTGCTCAGTCTGGATTAATTGTAGCATCTCAACCTCTCTCCCACACACACACTCTTACTCACTCACTCACGCACGCACACAGATGGCATTAACAGCAGTTGGTCAGCGTGCTGAAGCTTGCTCTTCCATAGGCACTATATATAGATAGGACTCTGCTACTGTATATAGAGTTCATGGGTTAGTCCTGCCCATTATAAAAGGCAGAATTATAATTCCTTTTAACTTGTCCCAGTAACACGCTCTATTTCTGTCAGTGTCACACAATTAATTACATGCTAAAATGCGATGTGTTAGGTAGAGATGAATAAAGAAGAGATACTTGAATGCTAATATAGTAAAACCTGCACCTGCGACGTTCATTAAATGGCAGCTGCGATGACGCAAAAAGTTTCTCGCTAAGCTCAATGTAATGCATAATGACCCGGTGAGTCAGAGCAATTTAGCACCGCAACATGGCAAATTGCTAGGATGTTTTGTAAAATTAATTTAGGATAATTGCATTGATAGCGAGGAGGTCAAACTCAAGAACATGTGACCGAGGCCTAAACGCATTAACTGCACGCTAACATGATGAAGCTGAACATATATTAGCTCTAATGCATCCGCACAGAAGCTTTCGCAGGCATGAAGGAGAAGAGTATTCGAAACAAATAAACACTTCTAAATGGCACTTCAGCTAACCATCGCTCTTCCAGGAATCGCCTGATGCATAACTTACAGATGCTTTAATATGGTTTCGCTCCCAGATTCAAATGTCTGACAATGTTGTCATTTGTGCAGATTTGCATTCTAATAGAAGCGACGCGAAATGCTGAATGCGCTGTTTCGATTGATATGCATGCGAGACTAGTGTTCTGAGTGGTTATGCATCTTGATTTCTTCGAAAAAGGCAACAGATCCCCAGAGAAGACTTCGATCTGGGGTGTGCTGCACACTATAGATGATTTCGATGGACATTCCTGCTGAATAAGCTCTTGTACGCCTCTCTAACTCAGCAGGAGCTTTTTCTGAACAATACGACTGCAGCTTATATATTGTAGGCTGCTTCAGTTGTTGTTGAATGCTTATATGGGTACATTTTAAATATGCAGTGTGTGCGTAATTATTATGCAAGTCCATATTCTGATCATATTTTAAAGCAGCTTTTCTTTAACTCACATTGAAAAGTTAACAACAATAATAGTAATAAATTCATTAATTAATTTTCGATTTACTGCCTTTATTAATCAGGGGTCGCCACAGCGGAATGAACCGCCAACTTATCCAGCATATGTTTTTTACACAGCAGATGCCCTTCCAGCTGCAACCCAGCACTGGGAAACACCCATACACACCCATTCACACACATACACTATGGACAATGTAGCTTACCCAATTCACCTATAGCCCATGTCTTTGGACTGTGGGGGAAACTGGAGCACCCGGAGGAAACCCACACGAACATGGGGAGAGCATGCAAATTCCACACAGAAATTCCAACAGACTCAGCCGGGACTCGAACCAGCAACTTTCTTGCTGTGAGGCGACAGCGCTACCCACTGCACCGCCATAGTAATACATATATGCAAAAAATGTAAATAAATCCAGAACCGCATGCTACTTGCTGTACTTGTGAAGTATACAAGGTGTTAGCATTTCAGAGCCTTTCTTAAAAACTTTGAGGAGGTAGAAGACGGAGGAATCAGCACTTTTTTTTTTACCATTGGTTGAACAATATATATTTTTAGAATCTGCCAATAAGTTTTGAATGTTTGTCTCATACCATACTACCTTACTCTAATACTCTGTTATTGTCAGCTGACCTTACATTCAAAAATATATAATGTTAGTGTAATTTAAATGATGACATTACCGCTCATTTGAATTGTGTTATATCTTATTTATCAAGTCTTTCTGTTAAATATTACTTTTATTTTCAATATATTCTCCTCTTAATGCAATCTCACGCAAAGTATGCTGGGAACTATAAAATCCATTACCGAGGTAATTACACCAACACTATTTGTTCATGTTGTCTCAACACAAAATTATTCAGTTACATTACAATAATTATGTTTTAGCTCATTTCAAATTAGTTTGAACAAGAATAATGTTTTTGAGTGCATGATTTCATAAAAAATCTAATAAAACTTCATAAAAATTGGTCTTAATCTGTTTAATAAATATTATTAAAGTTATTAAATGAGGGTCAGGATTCTTTTTAAACTTATATTTATCATATATATAAATTTTACATACAGTTGAAGTCAGAATTAATAGCCCCACAGCATGTCTGATAATATTTTTTTTCGTCTGGAAAAAGTCTTGTTTAATTTTGTTTTATTTAAAACCAGTTTTTAATTTATTAAAAACCATCTTGAGGTCAAAATTTTTTAGCCCCTTTAAGCTATATATATATATATATATATATATATATATATATATATATATATATATATATATATATATATATATATATATATATATATATATATATATATATATATATATATATAAATAAATATACAGTATATATTATTATATATATATATATATATATATATATATATATATATATATATATATATATATATATATATATATATATTTATTTATTTTTTATTTATTTATTTATTTTTTTTGATAATCTACAGAACAAACCATCGTTATACAATAACTTGCCTAATTACCCTAACCTGCCTAGTTAACCTAATTAACCTAGTTAAGCCTTTAAATGTCACTTTAAGCTGTACAGAAGTGTCTTGAAAAATAAATATAAAATAAATAGTGTAAAATATTATTTACTGTCATCATGGCAAAGATAAAATAAATCAGTTATTAGAAATGAGTTATTAAAACTATTATGTTTAGAAATGTGTTGAAAAAATCTTCTCTCCGTTAAAGAGAAATTGGGAGAAAAAATAAACAAACTAAAATAAACTTTAACTGTATATAACATCATAGCATTTTCTGAGACTTCAAGTAGTATGCAGTTCTGACTGTGACACTGAAGATTGAAAGTTCCTCATGGTATACTACTATTATTATTATTATTATTATTATTATTATTATTATTATTATTATTATTATTATATTTTTAGTGTTTAGACTATATTTGTATTCATTTCATAATTTTTTGGTCATATTTTTCTTGTCTGATATCAGGTAAACTTAAGGTCTTTAATTTCTTTATAAATTTCTTACTTTCAAAAGGTCAGAACTTTGAGTAACTGTAAAAACAAAGTTCAATAGATGGCTTCACAGACCTTTTTGATGAAAGCAGCATTTTGTTTGTTTATTTCTTCTCTTTCCTTTCTTTCTTTTCTTTTTTGAGCTTGAGCAGTTGAGCAGACATCAGGCTGTTGGTAAACAAACAGCAGTCGAGTCATTTTAGGAGAAACTGTGATGCCTGACTCAAATAGGTTGTATTTGGATGACATCACTCTAAAGTAAAAGAGACAGCGTCAGGTCTGAGATGAGTGCTGCGATCGTTTCTGTCGTCTGTGAAAAGCCGCATCCCATTTACTCTGACTCAGTCTCAAAATGCTCTTTACCACAAAAAACCCTGGTCCTCTTAAAACATGGGTCAAAGCATGACAACAGATACAAGCAGGAGCAAACAATGTGACAAAGCCTGTGCTCAATGTGAGAATGCAAAACACTCTCGATTTGACCAATTGTCTGCAAGAGCACAGCTTTTAAGACGTATCTAAATAGATCTTGCGTATGCATTATAAATGGCCTGTGTCGTTAGACTTTATGTTCAGAGCAACGTGATGTGGAATCAAAATGGCTGAGCTGTCCTTGAGAAAAAGGCAGGAGTCATGAGATCATGCATTATTGAAAGGCTATCGCTAGAGCTTTAAGGCTGCTGAAAGCTGGGAGTTTCCAACGGCAAGCTTCACAAACAATCATAAATTGGTATCTTTGGATCGCGTATGTTCAGCTCACTTCCTGTATCTTATTGCTGTTTACTGTCTTGTTCTCTGCTGGTACTTATTGTATGTCAGGCCTGGGGTTTTGAAACAAATTAACCCAAAGGTTTTATTTGTGCTTTGCTAAATGTCAAAGAAGAAAAATAAAGAAAAAGAAAAAAAATAATATTATTAGGAGAATATTTACTTAGTAGTAAAGACATTTTTATTAGATTTGGAAATTAATATCAGCTGTACCCAGCACACACACACAGACCACAAATATTATGTACATTTTGTAAATTGAACTTGACACCCAAATATCTTATTTTACATGCATATTTATGCAATACAATACGCTGTCTCTCAGAAATTATAAATATTTTAAAACAGGCACTATCATTATAAATAAACTGCATAGTTGCAATCTAAACAACTACATTCTCGACTAAAGAAGCCTCAAATGTACATTATGTTGCCCAACAGAAGCAATATTTGTCAAACTGTAGAGTGTCCTCTGCTTGTTGCTTTCTGTGGGCGAAGTAATGAAGGGTTACGAGGCTGGACGAGTGCTGTTATTTGAAGAATATCGCACGGCTATCAGCCAATCTGATTCAAGAACCAGAAAAAACTGTTGCATATATATATATATATATATATATATATATATATATATATATATATATATATATATATATATATATATATATATATATATATATATATATATATATATATATCCACACACACACACACACTTTGCATTACAATTAGTGCTGGGCAAAAATTTATCGCAATAAAGCTGTAAAATATATTTATTATGTATATATGAATACACACACACACATGCGTTTTTTTTACAGAAAAAATGTTTATATTAAAATATATATTTTTTAAATAATAAAAATATATACGTATATGATTCAAATTATATATACATTTATATATCTATGTAACAACTGTTTTGTATAGTTTTGTATCTATTTGTACATAATATGTATAATACACACATATATTATGTTAAAAACAAACATTTATTTTTGTTGCAATTAATCTTTGCCCAGTCCTAATTAACACATACACATATATATATATATATATATATATATATATATATATATATATATATATATATATATATATATATATATATATATATATATATATATATATATATATATATATATGTGTGTATTTATGTATGTATACATACAGTATATATACAGAAATATACAGAAAACATATGCATTAAACAGACACACAGCTCTCCTTCAAACCAAGCACTTGAAATAAAAATAAAAAAAAAACCATCACTAATCCTATCTTATTGTCGACAACACTCTGGACTAAGAGTTATCATGTCCAAAGAATGAAAGAAAAGAGACTAGAAGAGGTGTAAAAATAAAAAACAGCCACATTCCCTCCTAAAAATAAAGGTTCTTTAATGGCACCTACAGTTCCATGAAGAGGCTTTAACATCAATACAACCGTTTCATTCCACTAAAGGTTCTCTACAGTGGGGGAAAAGGGTTATTTATGGGCTGTTTACAAGACTAGGTTTTCAGCCAAAAACATAAAAGTTTTTATATATTTTGCCTCTTCCTTCACACGCCAACTGCATTTTTGTAACTGAAATCCATAAATGTGAATATGCGATACAAAGTAAAAGTTGCTGCTGTTGTTAAGTTATCGTGAACACCTGGAAATGAGAGTCTGAAAATGATGACATCATCTGCGTATAGATTTAAGGTAAGTGCAAACAAACATACACAACAATGGCAGAGTACTTGGCAGTGTTTTTGTTGTATACAGTAAGTGTTTCGTAACGCTTCATCAGCAAAGTGTGATTTTACTTCACATTACAACCAACACATCTTACATCATCGTCACTTCCCCTACGGTTTACAAACAAGGTGATAGAGCCAAATTCTGGCCTGGCATACACTGTTCAGCATAATTGAGTACACCCCATTTTGAAATGTTTTTGGTGCATTTAAACAAAACAGATTTATTAAACAGATATATTTATTAAAATAGTATTTTAGTCATCAAACATATTTAGAAATTGAAAGATAATATAATTAATGCATTTTTGCTTCTCTTGATTTTTCTTCTTTTTAAAATTTGTATTTAATAATTTTCTATAACATAAATTTGGGTGTACTAGTTTTTGGACCGTTATAATAAGTTATTTTTGTTACATAAGCTCCAGATTTGGCTTCAGTACTGAATAATCTAATGTATATGCACAAATATAATATTGTATAGGTTGTTTAAAATTGCGTGGTTTTGGTGACGTGCAAAATTCAGATGGAGGGCAGGAAGTAAAAAACTGAATGGGAGACATTGAAGAAAGTCTGTATTTTTGCGATTCATCCTATATTTCAAAGGAGATATAAATAGAAAATAACCACATATGTTGGGCATGATCCTTAATATCATGAAGAGGGGCGAGTTTTCTACTGAAATAGAATATATTTGCCTGTCATCGAGGAGGTAGATACTGTAAAAGCTATTACATTTCATAAAAAAATCCTATGCTTTACAAGCATACTATAGATAATTGATTTAAATTATCGTCGTAGTAATTATATTGTTGCTGTGGTTATGGTTGTTTATTCCGCCGAAACGCCGGTAAAGACTTGGATTATTGCAAAACAAGACAGAGATTTCATTGCAGTGATTACATGGCAGGGTATATTATTTATATTCTCTTGGATTTTGTACAAGTGTGGTGGTGTTTGTATCTGTATTTTTATATACCACATTAACATTTAATACACATAGTTATTAGTGCTGTCAAACGAATCATCACGTTCAAAAAAACAGTTTGTACACATGATGTATTAAATTAATATTTATTACAAGCTGCCTTTTCTTCTGTTTTTCAGCCAGTTTCTTGAACTCTTCCCCCTTTATGAGCAAAAACTTTTGGAGGTCTATAAAAGATGTTCGGCATTTCTTATTTTGGCCGATTTTAACAATTATAAATAACATAAAATGAAAACATTTTTATGTTCTGATAGCGATTTCTATGTAGAAGAATCACTTCCTCCCCTCCATCTGAATCTTGCACGTCATCAATGACGTCATGTGAAAACAACCTATAGCTTCCTGTTAAAAATCTGAATTAAAAAGATTTGTGAGGGGTGTACTTATATATGCCGAGCACTGTACATAGTACAGCATTTTTTTTTTTTCATGCTTGTGTAAATGCAGACGACTTTGTAAATGTTGTCATGTAAATGTGAAAGGAAACACTTTTCCATTTTCTTGGCTACATCATGCAAGCGTAAATGTTTATTCGTGGAACAAAACGTTTTGTCTGATGCATCACTGTAA
The DNA here is from genome assembly GCA_903798195.1 of Danio kyathit. NCBI lineage: Eukaryota > Metazoa > Chordata > Actinopteri > Cypriniformes > Danionidae > Danio > Danio kyathit. Next base: position 25,733,917 of record LR812531.1, on the reverse strand, counting down.
AAGGGATGTTTAGACCCATGTTTCTCTCCAATATCTCTGAAGAACTTTTTGCCTGAAGTTTTTTTAAGGAACCCAAAAATGTTCTTCTCCATGGCATAGCATCCTGACACTTTTATTTTTAAAAGCGATGTTTAAAACAACGTTACTCCCCCATTTCTTTCATTAAAAGAAGCACCAGACAGATCGGACACATGGCCCCTCTTGCACACGGGCACACGCACACCTTTAACACTTATTCAGTACATCCCTAATGAGATCTTTAATGCATCACCTGACAGCTTCTCATCCCCCCATGTTTTAATCAGCAAAGAACCCTGCTCCATTACCGCCAGCTGATAGGCAGTCCAGGTAATTGCCTGAAAAAAGAAGCCATTCCGGCCTGCTGAAAAGAGAGAGAGAGCGAGGGCTGAAAATGGCTTAAGTGTGGCTGTTTTTCCAGAACAAAGCCAGGCTGAGTGGCTTGTTAAATGCAAAGTCTGGCCTCTTCGACGGGGCCCCTGTAGATCTGTGTAGGAGAAGTGGGACAGGGCTTGGAAAATATAACAGCGGAGCAAGGACAATATGAAGCTTTCCTCAATGGGCTGAGCGTCTACTAAGAGCTTGAGCACTAAATGTGGATCAATGCACTGTAGGCCACAAGCCTGGCACTTAGACTCCCTCTGTCCGCCTGTATTGTGGCACATTTCACATCCACGCGCCACAACAGACGCAAAAGATCAAGAAACGCTGGGTTACTCGGAGTCAGCCTTCCTACAAAACACTTTCTCATCTCTAACTGTGTGATTTCAGAGCCGCTCTTCATGTCATTGTGTGATTTCATTTTTTTTGTCCTTCACAGTAACGAGAGTCAAGGCTTATGGGGTGTTTTGTTTACTGCTTGTTTCGTATGCATGGAGTCAGTGGGATCATTTTAAAAGCCCCTTTCCACAAATCCTCGTGTTGAGCATTATCTAACGAAGGCTTGAATTGAAAACCACCTTCCTGCTGCGAACTCACTTCAGCAACTGTAATTTAAGCCTCCAAACACAACTGTCAGCACTGTATCTGAAGAACACACAGAGGCACAACAAAATTAAACCCCTGACTCCCACCCACATGCACACAATCACAAGAGAGCCAGAGAGTCAGAGGGGCTGTGTATGAAACTGGCAACTTGGCATATCCATAGGAGTTTATTGACATTTTGAGTCACTACATTTGCATTTAGATTTTTTAAATTATCGTGGCTGGTTCACACTGGCCTAACAAAGAGTTCAAATATATTATACCATTGGCTTTTGGGTGAGGAATGATGTAAAATAAGGGTTGCATAGCAAATCCATTGTCTCCAACAGAAACTGCTGCAATGACAAAACTATTTTTATTCGTGTAAAGTGTTTAGAACTATCACATCAAAAAAAATGGTTTACCTTATTCATATATGCTATATATCTATAAGTATAGTTGTAGTTAATAGTTTGAATTATTAAAATGTAATACGTGAAATGAAGGAAAATTTGATATTAATTGTTTGAATAAATAAAAATTAACATACATTTTATTATTTTATTTTAAAGAGCCCCTATTTTGCATTATAAAAGCTCATATTTTGGTTTTGGTGGTCTCCAACAACAGGCTGATATGCATGCAATGTCAAAAAACACTTGCATAGTCTTATAATACGCATTTATTTTTACCTAATTATGCCAACGACTCCCATATGATTTGATCTGCGATTCATTTGTTTCCAAAACCCCTCCTTTGGTCCAAAGACCCTGTTGTGATCGGTCGACTGGGTTAAGCACGAGACAGAGAGAAACAGTCAACACGGCAAGTATGTGAGTTATGCAATTGCGATGCAGTTAAACACAAGCATATTACTCTACTCTTAAAGCTAACCCCAAGTAATAATAACCACAAACATTCAGTATTAATCCACACAGTTGCAAAAATTGACCACGCTGAGTGTGAGGAACTCCATAGGGTGGCCATAGCAAAAGCAAACGGCAGAGGATCGCGAGCTTACAAATGCATGTAAATCAGTAAAGGAAGAACCATGCGTTGCATTTTCAACGTGGTTTTGGATGCAATATGTGAATAGGCTCATAAAGATTTAACCTGAGAGATACTGATCTATAATAGATAAGCGATTACAAGCTGAGTGGGGCGATTACAACTTACAATACACAATTAAACACATATTTTGCAAACTACAGAAAACGAGGCAACAATTTTAAATACACTTACATGTTATGATCCGAAGGGAGAAGAAACTGGTCCATATGAACTGCAACAGTTACTGACAAAGTCCCTGTCAAAGTCTGACAAAGTCCCATACATAATAGTCTCTGCTGCTCCTTCCCTTACTAGCAAACGGTTAACGATTCCCACGTTGCAGCGTAGGTTATTATATAAAAAATCTAAAAAAATCACAGGAACAAACACAGCACTGTGTTGGCTTTCCTGTGGTAATGTTGTAAAAATGAACATTAACCCTTTATTCCCCACAGCCAAATCTCCATCTGTCTGATTGTCAACTTCGCGTCATGATCAGTCCCGTGATCCCCCGTGCTCCACTAGTGTCTGAAGAGAAAGGAGCTTTCACATTTTTACCAAAACCGGCACTTCATATTTGGTGATGTACCGTATCGACGTCGATGCATTCAGGCAAAAGATCCGAACCCAACACGAATCATTTACTCAACTGTTAATAGTTTTAAACATGATGCACTGACAGATTTAACCCTCAGCTGGATGTTTTCATTCACTTAGACCTGTGTTTACTGTGTTTTCCACTGCATGGAAGCTCATTTTCAAAAACCCATAATACTAACATAATCAATTTGGCACCAGGCACATCCCTAATTGCATTTTTTTATCTCATACTCTGAGAGTTAAAAATAAAATAAGAGAAATAAAAATATTATATATTAACCTAAAAAACTTCTATTAAAACTACTACTACTAATAATAATAATAATAATAATAATAATAATCATCATCATCATCATCATCATCATCATAATAATAATAATAATAATAATAATAATAATAATAATAATCATAATAATAAGAATAAGAATAATAACAACAACTATATTTTTTGAAAACAATACAGCAGTCAGAAATAAATAGTTCATTCTTGAATACATGATTTAACACATTAACAGTAGGAATGTGCGGTCAGGGGAGGCAGTGCCTGATAATATACTGAGATGTATACTGGTAAAACAATTTGCTGTCCACAGATCTGCGCTATAAATGCAATTTCTGTATGATTCAAATAATTAAAATCATTTTCATATTCAAAATCGCTGTATTTCGCGTATTACCTATTCGTTTACAGTGTAGGAAGCGAGATGAGGCAGCCCAAGCTGTGCCTCACGTCACATTGCGCAATCCCTTACAAACTGGGTTGAGCACGTGCCTTTTGCTCAGTCAGGGTATGCTACCAATGGAATGCTTTATTAAAATGTTTTTATACATTGCAGACATTTTTTATTATATGTCCTCACTTTGCATATGATAGGTAATGTATTTCATATATGTCTATCACTTATTTAGTGTTAGGATCTCGCATAAGCATACTCGCCGCACTGAACAGACATGAGGTGAGGCAGGCAGTAGATCTGAAAGGGGTGTGTGTGTGTGTGTGGGGGGGGGGCTCACAGTTATTCTTGTTCGGTGGTTGCTCTTTTTCTACGTATTAAGGTAAAGTTCAATAGAAGTCCGTTATTTTATGTTTTGCTCTGACTGACTGCAAAAATTGCCCGGTAATATCTCAGCTCAAAAGCTTCTCAAAATACATTTTTATTCAAAACATGATTCACTCAATTTTGGGGATTTATACCTACCTAAATTTAAACAGTAACAGTTCCTGACTCCAGTAAGCTACAAACACAAACTGGGTATCACTGGAAAGAAGACACTTTGAGCTTTACTGTGGTAAAAGGGGAAGTTATATGTTAAAAAATATCAAAAGTTATACATTATGAAGTTATGAGAAAAAAAAAATTGTATTGTGTTCAATATTTGTTTTTTCATATACAAACACAGGAAAACATTAATGTAATGTCCTAGAAAAAATATGACTTGAAAGCCAAGTGTCTCATGAGTTTATATTTCAAATTTGATGAAGATAGCATGCAAAATGAGATTTCTGTAAAAAGTTTTCTGAGACTATATCGGTGTCCTCCTTTTCCTCACCGTCAGAGGCACTTTCTCAAAAACAATCATCCCAAACTGAAACCTTTACAGTTGCTGAATAATTTGGTCTACATTCACAGTTTATGTATCTTTGAAAAGAAGACACTCTGGGCTTTATTTTCCATCATCTAGAGTTTGTAATGCTAAAAATAAAAAAAAGTTAGAGATGCTTAAGTAATGTAAAAAAAAATTGCACCGCACTAAACATTTTATTATTTCATAAACAAATGTGTGAAATCAGTCCTGGAGCAACATATAAAAGTAATAGGTCAAAAGCTACACATCTCCTGAGTATATGTTTTGAATTTGATGTCAAAATCATGCAAAATTAAATTTCTGGAATTATTTTTCTGAGACAATGTCTTGTAATTTTCTCCCTCTCTTTGTTTGTGGAGAAGCAGTCTGATGTACTGGGGTTTCTAACACAACTCTTTTAGTCTTTTCACATACCACAAATTTTTAATTGTAAAACAATAGACAGAAACGTACTGTATATTATGAATGATTTATTTGAGCACAAGAAGTACATTGTGTGAAATATGTCCAGTGCATATGCAACAAAAAAAGTCTTAGAAGAGTTGTTGTTATGCTCTCTCACTTTACTCCTGTCTGCTGCTTGTAATCCACTCCAGCAGATTCAGCTACGTGACAAAAAACAAAAACAGAATTAGGATTCTATTGTAAACAACTGTATTTCCCCCCCTTGAGTAGCAAACACGATTTACTCTGATGCCCTTTTATTGATAATATAATTATGACAGATAACTTATCTTATAGCAGTCATTCAGATAAATGGCAAACATATGATAATGCCAAACATTACTGAAAGATTATCGCTACCGGAGATACATTCACACTTACATTCACACTTATACAAGCAAGCTCCACAGAAGAACTGAGACGTAAACAAATGTAATAAAAACTCACCGTTAGAAAATACCAGAGTACTCTTCATCCAGGTCATGTATCAGTTCTCCTCAGACATATTCTCCTCTTCGCTTCAAAATAACTCTCAAAACTCTCTTTAGCAGAACAAAACTTTGACGATGTATTTTCATTGTTTACCAGCAGCTCTGCCGTTAGCTCAAACTGCTAACAGATGTGCAGTGTGCAGCAGGGGGCAGGCAGGTGCGTCGCGTGATGATTGACAGATCGCTGAGCCAGTGACAGCAAAGAGCGTGCAAATATACAACCCACAGCCAATAGGTGTTCATATATTGAATATATGATACAGCCATTGGCTAAACTCTCTGTCAGTCAAACTTAGTAGGAAGTAGGGAGTGCTATAATCAGATGACAGGCTATGCAGATCAAAACATGCGGCTTTGTTTAGATTTTAGTAACTATAACTTTGACTTTTTATTCAGTTTGTGGTCTCATTTTATCTGTAACACTGTAAGCTATGACATCGAGTTGCCTTTTACTACAAAGACGCCGTTTTCGCGTGTAAGTAACATGGTAAAGCATGGTAAAACAGGTCTCGGGCAGAAATAGTGACATAAACAAATGAATAACCACCCAAAATTCAACACTATTGTGTCGGTGGACTAAATGTGCTTGATGGGATGTTTTTCTGTGGACTCTTACCTTTCAAAATAAACCGTGATGTACAGCAAAGAATGCGTGTGTGTGTTGTTATTACTATTGATAAACATTGACATGTGGAAAAACAGCGCCCCTGGATGCTCCAGGGCGTCCGCGTCGGGTTGAAGGGTAAATTATTGACTACCAATGCCAGAGCTAATGGGCTCCTATATACGTTTCTGGAGACCGCAAATTATGTAGCCAGAGGTACGTATGGCTGCATTTCATTTTTTAAACGAAGGCTATGGGGCGGTATGACGCCATTCCTTTTCATGCTTACCAGCTGACCGCTTACCTCTGTATGAACAGCTTTCCCACTGTAACCAGTTTGTCCCGTTAGCTCGCCATGCACGTTGGCAGACTTGAGACGCAGAGAGGAGTTGACCACGACGACGGGGTTCGCGTCCGGTGAAGAAAGGTTCCAGAAAGCAGAAAAAGTAAGACAAAAACAGAATCCAAAAAATTAAATAAACAAATAAATGACAGGGTGAGAATGTGGTAAAATCTGAAAACGTGGTAAAAATCAGACGAGGGCTTTTCTTTTTCTGGGTTGCTTATGAAAATCGTTGGTTGGGTTTAGGGAAGTGGTTGGGCGGGTCAATTGATAAAATTGGTTGGGTTTAGGGAAGGAGGAGGGTGGGTCAGTCAATTGGTCGGTCATTTAGTCAGTCATTCAGTCAGTTAACAGTGGCCTCTGGTGGGTTTATGCGAGAACATAAGGCACTCTAGAGAGAAATTTGAGATCTCAAAAAGCATACACAGCGGCCTCTTATGGATTTGCGAAAACAAAAACTGCAAAAAAAACGTACCTCCTAGGACGTATTTTGTGGTCTCCAGAAATGTATATAGAGGTATGTTTTCAGAATGAGCCTGGGTTGCAATATATAGTACAGCATATGCAGACCTACCTGATGTTTACTGCTTCTGACATAGACTGACATCACAATTGCATACAGACAGATACATGCTTTAATGAAAGCCTAGCTTCACTGAATGAACATCACTTTAAGATCTGTGTAAAAGACTTACTCCCACTGACTCCATGTTTAAACACTCTTCAAATTCTAGGTTTTCACTCTGTCTTGCTTACAGCACTAATTTGGACATTGTCACTGTCACAGAACGCTTTAAGTTAATTACATCCTCTATTACCATCATCAGGGCCACCATCTTTATCACTGAAATCATTTGATTTGATATCTCGCCATTTACCAAGGGAGAAAAGGATTTTAAAAATGAGATTTCCCTCTTTTGAGACCTAAAGGAATATACTTAAAGGAACACTGAAAAGCTGATAACGCCCACATCTGCAGCATATAGCACAGATTGGCTATTTAAATCATCAAACTATGTTTTTCAATATGTTTTGGATTTTAAAAACTCAAGATGTCATATATCTGATTTCTGATATGACTGCTGCACAGGAGGTGAAGGCGTTCTTTAAAAGCTTTGGACTACTGTATATCAGCTTGGACTACTTTTATGGTGCTTTTATAGTGCTTTTCTCTTTTTACAGCTTGTCACTTCCATCTGCCATGAAAGATCTACATTCATACAGAGTTCAGCTACAAACCTATTAAAACATAAACAAGCTCAATAAGATTTTCAGGACCTCCTGATAGAACATGAGGGTGAAGAAGAATGAGCTGAAGGTGATAAAGAACATAAAGATGAGGATGATGATAATGTAGATGGCAAAGATTAAGATGAGGACAAATACAATTAAAAAGATGACAAAGACAAAAATTACGATAACAATGAAGATCATAGGTCTGGGCGATATTGCAAAAAGAATTATCACGATGTCATGTTTCAAATCATTTGGTATCAATAATTATTGAATATTTTTTTAATGATACATTTAGGAATATTAGGATTTTTTAAAATTAACCACCTAATTTTAATTTACCAACATAACTAAGGCAAATTCTGTAGTTTTAATAGTCAACAAAATATTTAAACAAAATATCTGATGTCTTAATAATAAAATAAACATAAGTGTTCAAGATACTCTTAAACTTGTGTGTACAATAGTAAAGGTAGATCAGCATCTGTAAAGTGTGAATAATAATGATACAGTAAACCTCAAACTTTGTAAGCAAAACTAATTATGATAATCAAATCTGAGCTTTCAAGTAAAGGAACCAACCTTCATTATTCAATTAAATATTGCAACATTACAAATTGTGAAGTTAAAGTTGACTACATTACCCCCTATGCTAAAAAAAAATCTTTCAGATAGGGTGCTAGGGGTTGGGATGCACAAGAAAAGAAACCAAAAAGCCACTCTGGCGACATCCTTTTTATTTACAATCTCCTCACTGCTGCTATACAGATCTTATTTTCGCATGTGTTGTTATTCTGACCTGAAGTGACAAGCACGTGCTCTCCTGGCATTTCTCGTAACTAGGTGACCATCAAGCATTTTCTCAGAGGATGACAAACAGACAAACCATTGCTGCAGCTCCGAGTTTCCAAGTTTCTGGAAAAAAGTAAAAAGCACCGCAGTGTTTGGATGCTCTGTGTTTGTCTGAGGTAATTATTCATTCATTCATTTTCCTTTTGGCTTAATCCCTTTATTAATCTGATTTCACCACAGCGGAATGAACCGCCAACTTATCCAGCGTATGTTTTAAGCAGCGGATACCCTTCCAGCCATAAACAACACTGGGAACTAAGGTAATTACTCTGCCATTATTACTGAAATGTGTATATTCCATACAAAGCCTGAAGCAGATTGTTTAGTTCTACGTTTAACTAGGTGCGTCTGGAAAATGTGTCACGTAAAACGAAAACAGCATCACGTGTGCGCTGCTTGCACACCATGTGCACATCGTGCAAGTCGCGTGCCTCCAATGGCATTCCTTTCAAGGCCCGTGGTCAGCAGCTACATTTTAAATAAACTAGCACTTCATTTCGAAACTTCATACTGAAACTTCATACCAAACCTTTTTTATCGTTATTCACAATAATGTTTGGTCAATAAATACTGATATTGGTTTTATCGCCCAGCCCTAAAAGATCATGACAAAGAAAAGGACAATAAAGAAAAAAGCAACATAAAATGTGAAGATTAAAGTGTGACAATTAAAAAGACAACAAAGAAAAAGTCAAAATAGATGAAGATGAAGACAATGACAATGAAGACAAAGAAGACAAAAGAAGTAGCAAAAGAAGACGAAGAACAAAAATAAACACCACATACATCTACACCTTTTATTATGCAACAAAGATTGTAGTGTATACTAAGCTAATCATATTATTTATATGCAAGCTTTCAAACAAAACAGTCCATTTCATTAGAGGAGACAATATTTCTAAATCAATCATCTGAGATGCCAAAATATTTCTAGCTGCAAATCTGAGGTTGACAGTGGGCCACTTCTGAAATTGGTGTGGACTTCATTACACCACACTGCAGTATCATTTCCTGGCTAGCTCACTGAATACATGCCCATACATTTGTATTTATTATTACATATTTGATAAGGACAGGAAACTTAGTCTCATGCCAAGGTTGTTTCCTTGAATAACCAGAAGACATGACTAAGTTTTACACTGAGTCATCATTTTTTTGAGATTCATTTTCCTCCTAAGTTTTTGAGAAACTTTTGCACTGACTGTGTAGCTGTATAAGAAACCCAACTCCTGCAGCAGAAAACATCCCCAAACCATAACACTTCACCTCCACCTTTCACCCACTTTGTTATGCTACGGTTTCAATGTTTCTCTAGTTTAATAGCCCGAGAGTCTGTCCACGCAACTTGCTCCTCAGCAAAGATTAGTCCAGCCTTTTGATTCTGCTGATAGGTTTGGTCACTATAGGGCTTTCAGTCCAAGTTCTCTTAAACACCTTAAGCCAAGACAAATCCTTACCCTGTTCAGAGCTGAAGTAAAGAGCATTTCCAGCATGAAAATACAATCAATTGTCCATAGAAATTCTTTGCATTCTCCTGTCCTCTTATGTATTTGTCTTTCATGGATGGCCAGACTTCTAGGGGACATGATTGAGTTGGTGAACTTTTAAAGATGCAACATTCTAGAAATCACAGATTTGATCAATCCAATCTGCAATCTTGCAAAGGCAGAAAATGTATGAAAAAAGGGTGCATGACTTCCTAGCCATTGGGAAGGAGGAGGCAGAGATTTGATGGATGTTTGATACCAAAATAATGGACAACTGCTGCACACAAACACTGGTTCCAGATCTGGTTTTCACTCATTTTCTACTGCCATGCTCTCTAGGGCTGAGTACACACTAATATCTATATATATATATTTTTTTTATGTATTTTTATATATTTTTTTAAGATGTTTAAATTGTAAGAGACCACAAAGAAGATTAGATTCAACTATTTTGCTCCTATAGTGTGTGGAGTGTTATGATTTAAATATTAAAGAGTGTTTTTTCACCCGGTCATTTCGATGATGACTTAACACACATTTTGTCAGATTAATGAGCCTTACAATGTAAGCTGCTCAGCTAATGCTTATGTTTGTAATATTTGAATTATTTGCTAATTAAATAAACACCACATGGATTTTTATTACTCTGAATCTTCATCTCAATTTGAGGTGGCTGGCTGTCACTGGCTGTGACCCCATACATTGTGGCAACCTTCATGACTGAATTTAAATATGCTGTGCTTTCTGGCAACCTGGGGTGCTAAAATATAATTGGGTAAAATGCAAGTGGCAACATCCTGCTCTCCCTCGTGAAGCTAATACGGAAGTAACTGAAACTGCAATTCTTCGAAATTCCGCTAGGCCTGGCTCCATGCATTTCTATTGACCCCAATGCTAAAATGGCCAACTTTACAGCCCAAAAAAAGGTGTTTACAGCCTGGTACAAAAAAAAAAAAACGATTTTAGTGTATATAGCTAATATCACCCTTCATGACAACTGTGAGGGGGGTGAATTTTTTCATAACTCATAGGAAAACATCATAGGAACAATGTTTTTAACAGTGTTTAAAACAGTGTTTTTAAAAGACTAAACACTTTATTGATATAGTATACAGCTAAGCACATGTGGTCAGAACATAAACGAATACCAGGTAATGACGTGTTAAGCGTTTTTTTCCAAAGAAAATCCTGTCTAAGCAAAATGCTAGCGTGCATCTGTAGCTCTGTTCAAGCTCTGCCTCTTTGCACTTTTTTGGTTACCCCCTGGTCGATGCGATGATGTGCAAACAAAATGGCGACGATTGGGCACACCTACTTGTAGCTTTATTTGCGCTATTCAGAAACCTATGGGTGATGTCACGAATACTACGTCCATATCTTTTACAGTCTATGGTAAAATGGCAGGGGGGGGGAATTACACAGACAAAAACAAAGACAGATGTTCTGACACAATATGCACATTTCAAAAGAGAACTAACTTTAGCATTGTTTTTTTTTAGTTAAAGAAGTATGTTTTAAGCTTTGGAAAAGTCAAACACGTACATACAATACCTTTAATACACCTCACACTACAGGAAAATCTGATAAGATAAACTTTAGAAACATCAAGATAATTGGGACATTACCTAAGGCCCTGTTTGCACCAATACGTTTTAGTTTTAAAACGCCGTTTTAGAATGAAAACGTTCCGTGTCCACACTAGTGTTTCACACAGCATTTCTGAACTCTGCGTCTACATTACACCACTGAAAACGCACATCACATGACCACACACACTCTGGCATGCACTGCAGCGTGCTTTGAGCAGCACATCTACCCATATGAGAGCTGTGCACGTCAGACATGTTCATCAAGGATCTACCGCTGGATCTAATCTCACTATATTTGTTAAATGTGATATTTAATTCATCTTGATGTCTATATCTAACGACATATTCCCCAACTTTGATCTTCTGAATATATAACTTGTTCTCAGGTAACGTGTTCTGGCTGAGCGCAAAGATAAGTTAGGTTAATATATTAATTAATGTAACCGCGGACACTGATTCTCTGCACATTTGACTGATTGCTTGCCTTTATTTCCTATATTGTATAAACTTATTGTACGTTATATTTTTACAATGGCCATTACTGATTTTAAAACTGATATTCAGTGAAAGAGAGCGTGTGTTTCGTATTTCAATGAAAATTAAAGGAGGCAGTTATGTTATAGGCTCCGTTTTGTTATAAATCTGCATACAGTAAAGATTAATATTGAGGAAAAGCCCCAATCAGATTGGCAGCTCCGCCTCCGTTTTCAGATGTCTCTGTTTTCCCTCATCCACACTGAGATGGAGCAGCAGCATTTTAAAATGAAAACGGCCTCTTCAGCGTTTTCAAAATGCTCCATTTCGGCTCTCGAAAACTCCGGCGTAGTGTGGACGGATGGCGTAACCGTAGCAAAACTTGTGCATTTTCAAACTAAAATGCATTAGTGTAAACGAGGCCTAAGATTGCCAAAGGGGGAGAATTTGGCTCAAAATCAGCCCGATTATCTTGTAAGTTTTGATGTATTTTTGATTCATTTTCAAACATCTAATTTAAGTTATATATATGCAACTTAAGAAATAAGCTTGAAAAACTGCACAGACTCTGATTATGATATCCACTCACACACACACACACAGACGCACATACACAGAGTAGGCTAGTTATCACCTTGACATTTTCCATGTCATAAGAAGCTGCAAGAACATCAGGAACCAGCTGCGAAATGCCCAAGTTCACATGTGATAGCATATTTAGATATGGGCGCTGACTAGCGTAAACACGCCACTGTAGATGTTCAGCTATTGTAGCGTGAAGGTAAAGCGTGAGCTCTTTATAACCCGTGCTGAGAGCTTATCAGTTTCAATGACAGCCGACAAACAAATGCAGTCGTCCAGTCAGCACACCAGCTCAGATGAAACAGATTGAGCGAAACAAGATGGAGACACGGTTCACCAGTTAGATGGCTTTTATGGCCGTCAAACATCAACGCGGTTTAATCGATTCAAATTGCCAGAGTGCGTTTGTCATTATTACAGCACTGTCCCTTGGCACTGCGGCAAGGAATTGTTTGTCTGAATGAAAGGGTCACTAGGCGCGACAAAGGCCAGAGAGGCCATCGTTAGCACTGTCTGCTTGTTAACCAATGCAAGTCATTAAGAATGAAAATCGCCGCAAGATCTGTATGCATGACGGATCTTTTGCAATAACAACACCCACATTCTGCTTACTTAGCATGACCTGCCCCAACATAGCAGCCATTGAATTGGCAAACTAATTAAACAAAACTGTAACACTGCTCGCATGCCAAGGGTGGTCATGGGATTACTGAGCAGATCCAGTGAAAAGCCATCAAAACAAGACCATGACATCCCGTCTACCTTCTGGCTATGGGTTTGTCTTACTGTCTGTTTAAATCACCAAACTGACATTATTTCCAAAACAAATCACTTTAGCCGTAGGATATTGTATTGTCTTAGAGTTTGTTTTTAGAAAGTCATGTTTTATTAATGAACCTTGCATTTTCAATGTAGGAGTAGTCAATCAGTTAATGACATGTTTAGCCTACGGTTCAGAGTACAACAGGGCTAACTAGTGAAATGAGAATGTTATGCTTCCTCCATCTAACTACACAGCACAAGTCTCCAACAGCTGCTCAACGGCAATAACAACAGGTGAAAATCATGTAACAATATTTAACTGTTTTACTGTGCAATAAACTAAGGCAGAGAAAAGTTTACAAAACCACTAATAGGTACAGTATTATCTAAAAGTGATTTCTAGAGAGGATATCTGCACAAGATTTGCTTTTAATGACTCATTTAATGATGCATTTAAATAAAACTTTAAAAAAATGAGGAATTCTGTTATACTGGGAAAAGGAAATCATTAAATGCGCTTAAAATATTTAAATGACAGAATATTTGGCAAAAATATAATAAATAAATTAAGTTATTTGAACGAATTGAAATGGAGTTTGTGTTTTATTATTATTTTGTTAAAATGGCAACAAGCACTCACATTAAATAAACTACAGTGTGTCACTATACGTATAATCAGTAGTCAGTATTTTTTGAGGTTCATTTATGTTCATGTTTTATAAGGTCCATGCTTTTGTTTAGCAGCCATTCTCCTGTGCAATTCTGGATAAGCATGTTTACTTGTTTTGGTCACACTTTATTTTGATGGTCCGTTTGTTGAATTTAAGCTACATTGCCAAATAATTATCATTAGATTATAGGTAGACTGTTAGGTTGGGGTTAGGGTTAGTGTAAGTTGACATGTACTTGCAAAGTTTCTTATAGTCATTTAAATGCCTGTTGAAGGAGCAGTATCAACAGATACAGATATGGCTACTAAGAACGCGCGTTTCTTCCTGCGCAGTACTGCATTTTGTGATCCGTAGTCACGCGGCGTACCGCAGCTGTAAAGTCCACATTTTCATTTTTTTTTAAAAACATTTCTGTGCTTTACGCAATAACCACCAGGTGGCGCAAGGAACAACCGCTTTTCCATTGACTTACAGTATTTGTATACAAGAGCGCTCGATTCAGCTCCCTCGATGCCTCCAGCTGGGCTTCTTTATTTATTTATTTTTATTTATTTATTTAACAGGCCCGGTTTGGCTAATTGGGAGGACCGGGAGAATTTCCCGGTGGGCCGGTGCGTTTTTTAGCCGCAAGGGCCTGTGTCCGTAGCTGCTTGCATCCACAGCATTCGCACTTTTTTCATTTATTTGATCATAGCCTCACTTTTATCCATTATTTTATTCATTATTTTGCCGCAACTTCGCATTTTTATTTATTTATTTAGGTAATACTTTATTTTAATTACAAAAAAGATTTCCTTTCTATTTAAGATAAATGTATTTTCGATGTGATATGTAGTGGGGGGAAAAAAGAAAATTGTGTTTACCAACGCGCTGGCTTCGAACTGGGATCTCGATCATGATTGATCGCCTCAGAACATGTTGCTATACGCCTTACAACCACGCCACAGACCACCTACTGTTAGATAGAATCTCTGCTATTTTTGTCGGTGTTGCTGCCATATGTGCTGCCATGTGTACAGTCCATATTTCACACGCACATTTAAAAAAACGAAACTAAATTAAAAACATGAAACACACTGAAACTGGGCAATTAATTTTAACCGTTTCAAAAAAACATAACAGTAATTTAATGTCTGTTGTTATGGAGCCCTTTAGCTCACGTGCTCTGGCTGCTACAGTATATCTGTTCAGTGTGCTCACTATGTTACATAACTGCCCCCTGCTGGCCATGTACTGCTTGTGTTAGATCATGTTGCGTATTGCCGCGCATTACTGCGGACATGCACGAGATTTGTTTAAATCACTCGCGCATTCTCAGTAGCCATATCTGTATTAAGCAGTCAGTCTACTAATACTCAAAATGGACCATCAAAATACAGTGTTACCCCTGTTTTTTAAAAAATTAAACAACTGAAACAAAAATAACTATGTTTATATGCTCAAAAATCTACATCAACATAACATTGTTGTGTTTGAATAAAAGGCAAATGCATACTTTACATTTTAATAGACAGTACGTCAACTTTAGCCCCTATAGTATAAGTGGTATGGTTTTCTGGTAAATGCTAACCATTAAAAAGCAGAGTAAGGCTAATAAAGTCCATATTTACAGTAAAAGCCTGTATTATCAACATAGGGAATATTTAGATGTTTAAAAATAATGTGTGTGGTACATCCATGTAAATTTCATATCTGTATGCATTTTAAAGCAATAAATGAATTAACACAATAGGACAAAGTCCATAGAGTCCTTTCATGAATGCTATAACGAGCACATATCTTGTGCAACTTCTTTAAATATATATTTCTGACATTGAAGAACATGATTCATAGTCCAAATTAGATACAGAAAGTAAATTAGAAATAAATGAATAGTATTATTCAGCAAGGATGCAATAAACTGACCAAAAGAGGCAGTAAACAAAATGCTACAAGAATATAAAATAAATTGCTTTCTTACAAACTTTTCATTTATTAAGCAATCTTGAAATCATTACAAATAAAAAGAAATGTCTTTGAAAAGCAACATTCATCATCTTTTACTTTTATTTTATAGATTGGAAAGGGCAAGGAGAGGTGAGGATTTGATCAAGCAGTTGAATAATCCATTATGAAAAGATAATGCAAACTACTGCAGGAGGTCAAAATATAAATTGTTCACCTGGTTGTAAATGTATGCGTTTATGTTAAAGGGAACCTATTATGTAAAAATCACATTCATATGGGGTTTAAACACTGTTGTGTTGCAACAGTCTGTGAATTTAACCGGCTTTTAATGGTATTTTTATTTTTATATATAATCACTCACCATTGAAACAGTCTGCAGAAACAGTTTGATTGACATCCTCCCTTTGTATGTGTCATCAGAAAGGGAAAGGCCTGCCTTTTAGTGACAGTCTCTTTAAATCTGCCACTATGCTGACATATAGGCATTTGTACAGTAGCTCCGCCCAGAGCACAATCTCATTTGAATTTAAAGTAACAGTCATCAAAACAACACAAATTGCATCAAAACCTAGAAGGGGCAGTTTAAAAGCGTTATAAAACATTATGGCCCAGTTTGACAAACAGGGCTTAGCTTAAGCCAGGACTAGACCTTAGTTAAATTAGGCTATTTAAGCCACATTTTTAAAAACAGCCTTAGAAAAATACATTACTGGTGTGCACCTGTAAACAAAAAAGACACTGACATATTTTAAGACATCTCACTGCAAGTTATTTTCAGTTTCAAGTTAGAGACAGCTCAAACATGCAATTTAATCCAAGACTAGCCTTAAACCTTGTTTGTGAAACCGGGGGTATATGTGCTGTATTTTGAGCTGAAACTTCACAAACACACACATAGGGACATCAGAGACTTATTTTACATCAAAAACAGGGCATTATAGGTACCCTTTAGGACAACAACCAACAAAAGACATCTAAATGACAGGCTAACAAGAAGCTACAAAAGTAACAGATGCAGGTAATAAATTACTATGAAAGCTAACAAGAGTAACTTTAAAAACAAACAAGGCAGCAAAGAGAAGGGATAAAACAGAAAATAAAAACAGGAAGGGAAAACATCACAACAGAAATATAATTCACATTAAAACTCCTTGAAAAAATAAAATATCGGCACAAATTAGCATATCAGAATGAGGATTAGGCGAATGACCAAACATCCAAAATACACGATTAAAATAGAACAGTTATTTTGAATTGTAAAAATGTTGCACTTCTGCATTGACACTCAAAAAATGACGTTTGCTATTTGATCAAACTACGTATTTCAAATGAGCTAAAACAACACAATTGTTGAGGGATTTTTGTGGCAACATAATTGTTTTGTTCAATCCACCTAAATTTGTAAAAAACTAATAAGTAGGCCCACACAGAATCTGCGTGCGCAGAAATCCACAGATTTTTAGCCTTTCATTAGCCACGTTTCCATCCACCTATTTTTATGCGCATTTTGCATATGCGCATAAAAAAATGGTTGATGGGAACGCCAAGATGCGCATCAATTATGAAAATGCGCATGAAAAACTTAAGCGCATAACTGAGTAGGATAAACTTTTTATTCGATAAGAAAAGATGTGCATAAACTACGATGGAAACAATTTTACCGCACAAATTCCAGGATGTGCATTAAAAAAGGCCATGTGATTTTGTTAGAAGAGATCATCTGATGACAAAAATGTGTGCGAATGGATAAACCAGCAGGCTGAGCACATTGTAAAACATCTGAAATGTTGTTTTGGTCATTCTAAAACGATGTGACTGTTTCAGTATTAGTATTAATGTATTATTAATGACCTCCAGAATCAGGAGCGTCTGTGCTCCGCGTCTCACGCCTTCAAACGCCACCGTGCGTTCACCGATTGGATTGCCTTTTGAGGCACAAGTCATTTATTAAATGAAGAAAACACACGCAGCTTCTCCTACTGCAGCAAATTCTATTTTTACTCTTGATATTTGGCGCCAGTTAGTCAGGAATTGACGATTTTGTTTGCTTTGACTCGTTGGATGGAAACGCTGCTTTATTCGCATGTCTTTTATTCGATATTCCAGTTTTGTGCATAAAGTTAATTTGCATTTTTGGATGGAAACATAGCTATTGAGTCTATGTATTCACTTGTGTAAATGTGTGTAAATTTATATTTATTCTGTTTTTAAATTAATATCACTAATAATATTGTGATAGAATAATAGTAATATTAAAATGTTCATATAATTTACTCACAATATAGTTTGTAAAGTAATATTTTTTGTCTTTTAGTAGATATATTATGTGAGAGACTTGCTATTTTTGCCAAATAAGTGGATCTATGGATTTGCATTGTAAACATTAAGTAAAAGTTAAACATGTATTATTTTTAATGTTATATTAGTTATTAGTTATAATACTCCTAAAATCATTCTGCATAAATCTGCAGATTTTTTACAAAATTCTCCGCAGAAATAGCAAAATATTTCCACAGATTCGGTCTGGCCTTACTAATAAGTTATCTTAATTCCTTTATGTTGTCCCAACACAGATTGATTGTCTGGAACCCAGCATTTTTTACAGTGTACTCTATTTTCAAAGAGGCTTTGAAAAACATTCCAAAAACCCTACTGACTCCAAAAATTTGAAAGCTAGACATTTAACAACACAACAGTGACCTCATTTTTTTTGGTTTGTTTGTTAGATAAAAGTGCTCACCTACTTTCTCGTGCGGTTATGTCTTCCTGCACATTGAGGCCATGTGGACCTATCAAGTGATGCTCTGTTCAACAACTCAAATCTCTGTAAACACAGAAGCACGAGGAGGTGGAAGGGCAGCATTCACTTTTCACTTTTAGTCTGTGACTCGAACCTCCACTTTACAGGAAGTCCATAATAACAGCCTTCAAAGCACTCAAACCAAACAAACACATACACACTCAGAAGGTGGAGAGGCGGCTCAACCTTCCAAGGTGGAGGAATTGGGACAATGTATTTGTTCTATAATTAAAAAAAATAACTATTTCTGTACATATCCTTCCTTTATTGGGTCATGTTTAAAACATTTACTTGGCAAGGACACATAAAGAACAGATAGAGGATATAGTCGTGACCATAGGAAATAAACAAAGCAACAGAACAGACTATTGTTGTGCGTCTGTCATTTTCTAACACTGCTTTTTTTCTGGGCAGCGATTCAATGCTGACTAAATGGTTGAGAGCATTTTGGTGTAAAAGTTGTTTACAGTGTTTTTGGATCTTCATATTTATGTGGTGCTCAGTGAAGCTAGAGATACAGAAAATGGCGTGTTCAAATGCAAATGTGACTGTTGAGAATGCGAAAGTGCTGAAGTGCTGCAACTCCAATAGAAAGCTTGCAATATTGCAGTGCATTTCAGGCCAATTTTAGCTAGTATTTTGATAAATTATTTTATTGTCTTCATACAGGGTGAGCTTGCTGTTTGAAAATGTATGCTTGCAATGATGTGAATGAATAAACCAATGAATGAATGAATTAATGAATCAATCAATCAATCAATCAATTAATGAATGAATGAATGAATGAATCAATCAATCAATCAATCAATCAATCCATTATTGCAAAGTAACTGGAACATTCTCACACTGAAAATTGTATAGGGTTAATGTGACTGTCAAAGCTAATTTTCCATCTAAAGGTTCAAATTAAACATATGCGGAAAACTGAAATATTGCATAAAACATTTTGTTACCTTAGAATTATAAGGTTCTATCTGACATTTTTGTCAAAATTTAGTTATTTTCATATTCTTATTAAATGACAACTTCTATTATGTGATGTTTTTTTTTTAAGTTGTTTACATTTTGAGACTTTTTATTTAATAAACAAAAAAGGTTTTATCTACAAAGTCAAATTCTTTCTGTGAGCCAATCAGCATTTTGAATGCACGCACAAGGACCAATCAGGAACAGTTTTCTTTGTCATTTTGCCACATTGCTCCATTGACAGCCGGAAAGACCAGAAAGAAAAAGTCAGAGTTGACTAAATAATGCCGCACCACATAAAATTGAGAAGAAACCTGAAACTGAAAAAGTGTGTAAATGTGATAATTTAAAAGCATTTTTTGACATTGAGATGAAATCCTACATGTTACATTATTGAAAAACAACAACAGCAAAAAAAAAAATAGTCAGTGAAACATTTTTTTGTGTTTATTAAGCTCATTGTCTGTTTTCTTTTAAAGTCTTTAAATTTGATTTCTAAAACCTGAAGGGCAAATACTGTACTTAATTTTATCTATGGGACATTTAATTCAATAAATGTAATTTATTAAATGATATAAAGCACATAATTCAATAAATATTATCATATTAATTACATAAAATTAACATCTACACTGGATAAAATATTTAGCACAGCCTCGAATTTGAACAAGAAAAAAAATCATCCTTAAACATTAAATAAATGTAGCAGAAAGCAACAATTTTACTTTCTCAAGCATCAACATACCAATGTATATATTTGTGATTGTATTTCTTGAAAAGTAATGCTTTAATTAATGATCTGCCAGATAGGACCTTATAATTCCAAGCGGAAAATGACTTTTCAGAATTAAAGGTTCTATCTGCATTTGCCCTGTTTGTTTTACCCCAATTTGCAAATTTAAGAGAATTTTGATAAATTTACATTCAGAGTACATTTAGGGTCTCTGTCATGTTAATGTATGAAAGAGAACTGTTACACACATATTGTTTACTATATGGAATACAAAAACTTTGAAGCTCAATATCTTAAAATCATTTAGAACGCAGATAGAACCTTATAATTCCAAGGTGACGATTTGTGAATAAAGTTTATCACTCCAATAAGTCAAAAAGAATACAATCGTCACTTCCTGAAACTGGATGCAAATTAAAAAAAAAACTGAATTTTCTGTAGAAAAACTTACTGTAGGCCTTTTTTTCTTGTATAATAAATTGATTGTGTCTCAAAAGATAAAGATGAAACGAAATGAACATTGAATATGGGCATTTGGAGGCGTGAGACAAAGTTTATCTGCTCAGTTGTGCACATATATTCTTAATTTTTAAATCTAGATTAATCTCACTGTAATCTTGGAATTAATCTAGATGAATCTACAGTTGCAATCAGAATTATTGAACCCCCTTTTAATTTTTCTTCTTTTTTAAATATTTCCCAAATGATGTTTAACAGAACAAGGAAATTTTCACAGTATGTCTGATAATATTTTTTCTTCTGGAGAAAGTCTTATTTGTTTTATTTCAGCTAGAATAAAAGCATTTTTTAATTTTTTAAAAATCCATTTTAAGGTCAAAATTATTAGCCCCTTTAAGCTATATATTTTTTTCAATAGCATACAGAACAAACCATCATTATACAATAACTTGCCTAATTACCCTAATCTGCCTAGTTAACCTAATTAACCTAGTTAAGCCTTTAAATGTCACTTTAAGCTGTATAGAAGTGTCTTGAAAAATATCTAGTCAAATATTATTTACTGTCATCATGACAAAGATAAAATAAATCAGTTATTAGAGATGAGTTATTAAAACTATTATGTTTAGAAATGTGTTGAAAACATTTTCTCTCCGTTAAACAGAAATTGGGGGAAAATATAAACAGGGGGGGCTAATGAATCAGGGAGTTGAATAATTCTGATTGCAACTGTAGATTAAAATGGCTCATTCGAATTCTGTTGTAAGTCTTTGAGAACGGGTTTCTCAAGCCAGGTGGCACATTAGACCTGGGACTCATCTCCCGTTTCCAAAATGCATCACAAACTGCTTGAGAAACTGTTCTACTATGATAATTGGTGATGAAAATAAATCAATAAGATGTACTTGTGTTTACTAACTGTTCATTCAGTTAAACATGAATTTTGAACTGTAGGGCAATATAATCTCAAAACAGTGATTTTTGATTACCTTAATCCGACTAAAGTCATAACTGAATTAAACAGAAATGGAATTAAGATATGGAGTATGCATATATTAGTGGCATTATTAAAGTAAACACTGCGATCAAACTATTACCATTATGTAGGACTTTCCTCCATATTTTCCGAAACTCTTACAGAAAGCCCTATACATAAACACCTTAATTATATTATTGTCTATTAAGGCAAATAACTAGATAACAGATGTCCATGTAAGCGTAGTCAATAGTGTTTTCGAAGTAACCAGAATGGCATCCTGCTAATATTGAAGGGCACTTTTTTTTTCAGACAGCTCACCGGTCAGGTATACAGTACATCCGCGCTAAAATATCAAGGTGAAAGTCATCATAGTTTGCATAGAATAGACCAAGCTACCAACCCAACTTTGAGAATAGATTAACGGCAATATTTTTTTAAATGTTTTTTTTTTAAAGTCTCACGTTAACGGCAATATATATATATATTCAATCATTCATTTTCTTTTCGGCTTAGTCCCTTTATTAATCTGGGGTCGCCACAGCAGAATGAACCACCAACTTATCCAGCATATGTTTTTACGCAGCGGATGCCCTTCCAGCTGCAACCCATCACTGGGGAACACTCATACACACTCATTCACACTCGTACACTACGGCCAATTTTAGCTTACCCAATTCACCTGTACCGCATGTCTTTGGATTTGTGGGGGAAACCCGAGCACCCAGAGAAAACCCATGTGAACACGGGGAGAACATGCAAACTCCACACAGAATTGCCAACTGACCCAGCCGAGGCTCGAACCAGAGACCTTCTTGCTGTGAGACGACAGCACTACCTACTGCGCCATATATATATGCACATTTTCAAATATGTATGTGTTGTGATCGCCAGTGGAGTTGTCCCCGCTGGGGATTACTTCTTGTAGTCTGTTGCAATCTCCAGAGGGGTTTTTTGCTATTGGAGTTCACTGCTGAATGAACTACAAATCCCAGAGGTCTTAAAGCCTATCACTCCTGCCACAGCTGACAGTTATTTGAACACACACACACACACACACACACACACACACACACACACACACACACACACACACACACACACACACACACACACACACACACACAGCTGAGACTCATGACCATTGATTACTTGGACTATTTAAACCCTTCTGTTTCACACACATGTTGCTGAGTATTGATTAGCTGTTGCTGTCATTCGAAGTATTTTCCTTGTTTCTCGTGTTTTTGACTTTGGCCTGTTTATCATTTTTTTTTTTTCAGCTTTTTTTGCTGCCATGCCAGTCTTTAAATTACGCTCTTGAATAATCTACTACACTGTTCATTCTGGTTTTCGACCCCTGCCTGCCTCAGCATTCTAAATAAAGGTGCATTTGGAACTACCCGTCTGCACGTCCTCCATTCGTAACAGAATGCATATCTTTTCATTTCCATTAAGCATTTTTGTTTTTGCCATATCCCAATTTTTTTTTATAAAAATAGCTGTATGTAAACATAGCTAGAGAGATAAATGGGAATATTAGCATTTACAGTGCTAAATGTTGCCCAAAATGTTCTTTAAAATAAGCTTAACTTCCTTAAAATGTACATGTATATATTAACAATTTCATGGGTAAACCATTAAATAAATAAATATATGCCAGAGAAATTGCTTTCTTCAAAAGAGTGCCATTGTCAATCGTCTGTCCCCAATGGCATTTTTATTTTTTCTTAAACCATTTTTTAACCTTTATTCACAAGTTTGCACCCACACATAGAAAACAGATCAAAATAAGCATATTTGGCATTCTGTCCAGGGAGAGGGCTCTGAGGCCGGAAAGACGTCTGAGCTCAGGGCATTCTCTCCGTCAAGAGAGACAGATAGGAATATGAGCTCAGCGTCTAACCCAGATCCTAGAAAGCTCCCCCTTCTCTTGCTTGGTATGAATCTGGTTAAAGGTGTGGAGTTAGGGTGGAGGAGGGATGCAAAGTTGATGCGATGACAGAGGTAGGATGAGCGAAGTAAGAAGTGAGAATTCTCTTTGATTCTGAATGGGTGATTAGTGTGATAGACAGGTATCTATGTGTGCTTCTCCCAAAATTAGTTTAAAAAACCACTTATTTTACCATATGTCAAACAGTAAACGCATCTTGAAAAAAATGTTAAAATAATACAAAAAATCAATTTTTTTTCTCTTAATTTTAAAATTGTGTAATATACAAAAAAATTGGGAAGAACAATGATCTTGAACATTGATGCTACATTTCTTGTGCAGAAAACAGCATTTTAGAATGATTCCTGAAGGATTGTGACGCTAAAAACAAATTATGCCAATGACCTTTGTCATCACAAAAAAAAAAAACATTATCACAATTAAAACATTAGAAAACTAAAATAAAAAGAATGCATAAGTATATTATGTATAAAATGTTATTTTTTTTTCAACTACTGTATTTTATTGACATATAATCTTAACCTCTTAAGGCCCAAGGTGTTTTTTACATGCATTTTTTTTATTTCTTTTTGCTATTTGGGCTTATTGGAACCTAATTAGAATAAAAATCAAAGTATCATCTTTTGATATGATGTACTTTTAGAGAAAAATTATGTCCATCTATGTGGACTCATGGTCCCAATTTACATAAAACACTTTTTCCCGAATTTTCTTTTATGCATATTTAACATTGAATTTTTTTTTTTTACTTGCTTTAACTATCAAAGAGTAAAAACGTTTTTTTTTTCCATATGCTGCAAAACAGTTGCAGGATGACACTGTATGTCTGTAACAAAATACAAAACATTCAAAGTATTTTAAATAGCCACTTAAGAGCTAAAAATGTGCTGTTCACATATGTGGACACTCAAGCCCTAGGAGGTTATTACACCATTCTTTAAAGTACTAAAAATGTAATATTGTACCTTTTTAACCCAAACAAAAACACAACTTAAAGAATGTGGCGAGGAGAAAGTCACATAATAAGATGATTACAATAAGATGAATACAATTATTAGTTTAGTTAAAAAACTTCACTTATTTTAACATCTGTCAAGCAGTAAAAGCATCTTGATTTAAGAACACTAAGATATTTTAATGGAAAACACAAGAAAACACTAACTAAAAACATTTACTGCAGTGTTGTGTGTTGTTAGTTACTAAATATGAGACGGAATGTTCGGAAAAAGTTGCTTAGTGCTTGTCACTGTTGTGTCACTTTAAGAAAGCATCACAATGTTTGCAAAGCAGCAGTGTGTCAGGATAAGTGCTCCCATTTTTATCACTGATGCTTTTTTGCTTTGTAAGCGTATGCTGTCTTCTTGTGAGCTGATGCACAAAACGCATACAAATGGATTTGTGTTGCTCACTATAAACGAGTGGACTTAACATTTACGTAACCAGAATATCAAAGAGAGACTTGGGTTTGGATAAACCATAGTTCTTCAAAAACCAAAGATTTGTTGGGGGAAAATCATCTTTTAAAAAAAGTATCTTATTTACATTTTCGAATGAATACAAATCGTTTGTTTATCCTACATATTTGTCCCATGTCCTAGAAATGTGGCTGCAGCTCACCAAGTTTTTCTTGGGATGTGCTCCACTGAGAACAAGCAGACATCTTTTCATTTCTACCGGTGGAGGGGGAACTAAACAGTGCATGCATGTGTAAAGGAATGTGAGAGTGAGAGAGAAAATAAAGTAAATTGGATTTTTTGGTAGAAGTAGTAGCTTCTACAGGTGAGAAAAACAGACAAATTCAGTGAGGTATTAATATAGAGGAAACTGAACATTTCGGTTTTAAAATATGTATCTGTTTATGTGTTTATTTATTTATTTATTTAAAAGGACATTATCAGTAATCAGATAAAATAAAATAAAATAAAATAAAATTTAGGTTTTAAAATATTTATCTTTTTATGTATCTATTTATTTAAAAGGACATAAAAGTAATAACATAAAATAAAATTCTAGTTTTAAAATATGTACCTTTTTATGTATTTATTTATTTAAAAGGACAAAACAAAATGAAATTAAATTAAATTAAATTTCTGTTTTAAAATGTGTCTTTTTATGTATTTATTTATTTATTTAAAAGGACATAAAAGTAATAAAATAAAATAACATTTCAGTTTTAAAATATGTATCTTTTTATGTATTTATTTAAAAGGACATAAAAGTAATAAAATAAAATAAAATAAAATAAAATAAAATAAAATAAAATAAAATAAAATAAAATAAAATAAAATAAAATAAAATAAAATAAAATAAAATTAAATAAAATTAAATAAAATAAAATAAAATTA
Organism: Danio kyathit; assembly: GCA_903798195.1. Classification (NCBI taxonomy): domain Eukaryota; kingdom Metazoa; phylum Chordata; class Actinopteri; order Cypriniformes; family Danionidae; genus Danio; species Danio kyathit. The sequence continues at coordinate 25,707,984 of LR812531.1, read as the reverse complement.
AATTAAATTAAAAAATAATAAAATAAAATAAATAAAACCTAGGTATTCCACCAAAAGTACATGTCCAGCCCGTGGATCCTTCTACACTTTATTTAACTTATTATGTCTGCACTGTTGTAGAGGTCCCTGATCTCTCTAAGAAGGTGATGAAATCTAATCCGGATGGAAGACAACCCTGTGGAAGACCGAAAGTTAAGTAAAGGTTGACATGGACAGAATTGTTGGTGCGGCTAAATATCAACTTTGATATAAATGGCCCTGGGAATAAGAGTAAGTATTCCACTAATTCTGCTAACGCGTTTCTCTGGTGTTATTATTGTTATGTGGTTTATGATGAACAGTCTGAGAAATACTGAGAAAAATGATAGGTGATTAAATTAATTGATAAAATGAGACAGTTATTTATAATGTTAAATAGTTTATAGACTATTTAAATACTATTCTTTCTATTTATATTTATCAAAAGATGCTTTACACAAAATTCAAAAACAATACAAAAATTCAATTTTAAAGTGGAATAATGATTTTTGTTTCTCCTAATTTTTACATTGTGTAATATCCAAAAAAAAATAAATAAATAAATGGGAAAAACAATGATCTTGAACATTGATGCTACATTTCTTCTTCAGTAAACCAGCATTTTAGAATGACTTCTGAAAGATCACGCAACACTAAAAACTGGACAAATTATGCCAATGACCTTTGTCATCACAGAAAAAATATAAAGATTAAAACATTAGAAAACTAAGTACATTAGAAAATTAAAGGTGCTTAAATTAAATGTTTTTTTTTAACCTTCCTGTCGTGTTCGGGTCAAATCTTACCGATTTACAACTTAAAACACATAAATATTGTGTTTTACATCTGATTGCCTCAAGACCTCCACACTATGCACTTGAACATATAAAAGTAATGATCCCTTCTTTCATTGAATTGAGTGTTTTAATCAGCATATCCTCCACACAATGTACTCGAACATATAAAAGTAATGAGCACCTCTTTCATTGAATTGAGTGTTTTAATCAACCTTGTTACACCTGTGATGTTCCCGGTCAAAATTGACTGCCTTAGGAAATGAATGGGTATCCAGACTATATTCATCCATCAGACAGAAAACATCCCTATATAACTCTCTCACTCGCTCACACATTTCAGACTGAACAATGGCTTTTGCAGGCACATATCTCTTTCCCACGCTTATGTGACGATTTTTTACGTGATTACCTCCATTACTTTACATGTTCATTTTGTAATACCCTTTCAGTGGCTTTTTGTATTTTTACTCCAGTTATATTATGTCTAATTCTTTAAATTCATGTTAAACACTACTTTGAGACATTGTTCAAAAAAATTTGGTGGTGAAAAAAGAAAGCAGTCAAGAGCAGTCAAAACAGACTAAAGTAAAAGGTGGGAAGTGAACACGACAGAAGGGTTAACTACTGTATTTTATTGATATCTAATCTTAATACATCATTATTTAAAGTACTAAAAACGTTTTTTACCTTTTAAACCCAGACAAAAACATAACTAAAGCATGTGGCGAGGAGAAAGTCACACAATGAGCCAGTAAGAAAACTTACCAGGTTACAAAATGTTACTTTTAGCATTTTATCAATTTTACCATTAAAATCACAGCCATATTTTTTGTACAGACTGCCTATGTATATCAGTATTTTCAAACTATGGCCTCTTTAAAACGCTCAACAAAAACAAACTAAAAACATTCATTTAAAATGGCAAAAGCGTTTCACAATATCAACCAATTTTAAGCCAAAAAGCTCTCAGCAATTTAGTCAGAATGACACAGTATCACTGCCAAGGAAAGCCAGACAGATGCAACACAATAACATATTCCAAGCTCCACTTCTTTGACTCATTCAGACTATACTCATTTCCCAATGAAGGAAATGATATCTTTAGCCATTGACAATGCAGTAGCTGGATATCAGCATGGAAGACGTGCTAAACGCGACTGAAGCACACAGGGTAAATGGTCAGTCTGAATGAGCTTCAGGGGAGAGACGCATGTCATCCTGTCACAGCAATGGAAAGAGCGCTTGATAAGTCACCAGATCTGTGTGTGTGCGTCTCTTTTCCACCTTCACAGAGCCAGAGAAATGAGCACGGCGCTCTATGTTCTGACTGCCTGACTGCACCATGCAGCCGTTCTGTCAATCACTCCTCAGGCTCCCCAGGTCATTTTTGATAATATCCTCACAGCACTGCAACATGAGCTTCATCATAGAAGAGTCTGCATGAAATGTAACTTTGCAAAAGCTGTGACCGTTAGCTTGTCGTTCAAATATCTGATTAAGGCTTGCGCCTTTGGCTCAGATTTTGTTCCTTCTACATAAATTAAATCTGTAGTGCATGTAGTCAATCATCAGTTAACTGTGCCCAACAGGATGTTGTGTTTTTCCTTGCCACAAGCGGCGTATTTACATTGTGCCTTGTGAAATGCAATTAGCACACTTGCAGCAATTCTACAGCAAATACTCCAAAGAGTCATTTGAAGAGATCAAAATGCACACATTTTAGGAACTTTTTGATATACAGTTGAAGTCAGAAATATTAGCCCTCCTGAACAATTAGCCCCCCTGTATTTTTTTTACCCAATTTCTGTTTAACAGAAATAATATTTTTAACACATTTCCACTAACTCTACAATGACTAATTTCTAATAATTTTTTTAATCTTTGTCATGATGACAGTACATAATGTTTTACTAGATATTTTTCAAGACACTTCTATACAGCTTAAAGTGACATATAAAGGCTTAACTAGGTTAATTAGGTTAACTAGGCAGGTTAGGGTAATTAGGCAAGTTATTGTATAACGATGGTTTGTTCTGTAGACTATCGGAAAAAATATATATTAAAGGGGCTAATAATTTTGACCTTAAAATGTTTTTTTTTAACTGCTTTTATTCTAGCAAAAAAAACAAAAAACAAATAAGACTTTCTCCAGAAGAAAAAAAACATTATCAGACTGATCTCACGAGGAAACGCAAGTATTTTATGTTTTGTCAATTAGGTGGCAAATTCGTATAAATTCGTACGTTCAGTCATACGAAAATGTACGATTTTAAAAAGGAGGTGTGTCACCCAACCCCGCCCCTAACCACAACCGTCATTGGGTGATGTGCAAATTGTACTAAATTGTACAAATTAGATCGTACGAATTTATACGAATTAGCCACTAAATCAAAAAGTTACGAATTGTCGTGAGATTGTGTTGGACATAGTGTGAAAATTTCCTTGCTCTGTTAATTTTGAGAAATATTTTAAAAAGAAAAAAATAATTCAAAGGGGGGCTAATGATTCTGCCTTAAACTGTGTGTGTATATATATATATATATATATATATATATATATGTGTGTGTGTGTGTGTGTGTGTGTGTGTGTGTGTGTGTGTGTGTGTGTGTGTGTGTGTGTGTGTGTGTGTGTGTGTGTGTGTGTGTGTGTGTGTGTCAAAATATAAACAGTAACTGAGTTTAGCATGTATAGAACGGCATTGGGTGCTCCATATATCTATCCTAAAATATGTATTACTAAAATATGTATTTAGAAATTTATGAAAAAAAAGTGTTTGTGTGTTCACTAATGCTGCTTCCATTTGATAAAAGAATACAGTAAAACAGAAATGTTGTGAAATAATCTAATTTATTCCTGTGATGGCTGAAGCATCAACATCCATTTCTCCAGTCTTCAGCATCACATGATCTTTGAGAAACAATTGTAATGCTGGTAAGATGCTTATATTACATATACATACTATATATAGCTGCCTACTCTGTTATGGGTGGCATGGCGGCTCAGTGTTTAGCACTGTTGCCTCACAGCAAGAAGGTTGCTGGTTCAAGTCCCGGCTGGGTCAGTTGGCATTTCTGTGTGGAGTCTGCATGTTCTCCCCGTGTTCGTGAGGGTTTCCTCCAGGTGCTAGAGTTTCCCTGACAGTCCAAAGATATACGCTATAAGTGAATTGGGTGATACAAAAATTGCCCATAGTGTGTGAATGCAAGTATGTGGGTGTTTCCCAGTACTGGGTTGTGGCTGAAAGGGCATCTGCTGCATAAAACTTATGCGGGATAAGTTGGCAGTTTATTCTGCTGTGGTGACCCCTGATAAATAAGGGACTAAGCTGAAGAAAAATTAATGAATGAATATATGTGTTATGCTGTACGATTATTATTATTATTATTATTATTATTATTATTATTATTATTATTATTACTGCTGCTACTTCATTCTTTCTTTTTTTAAGTTTTTTTTAGAAACAAATCTTTTACAACACTATTATATATTAACATATTATTATACATTTCTTTATTATATCCAATATCCCTAAACATTACATTCCCATAAACCATTCTGCCAAATTTATAATACAAAAACACAATATTTTTATATATTAATGAGCCTTTTGCTTTATATGCCAGCACACCCACACATGTCCAAACAGTGAAATTGCAGTTAAATGGACTCATTAAACCCTACGGTATTTGTTACCGTGCAGTGGCTGATTCCACCTGCTGCTGATGTGATAGAGGGTTTCTTCAGTGATAATGTCAATACTAATGAGTTACAGTGATTGTCCAGCAGCAGTGCTCAGCTCCGCCCCCTCATCCATAAGACTGACAAGGCATGACCAATCACTGAAGGGGAAAATCACCCCTTAAAATCACCCTAACACGTCATGCACATCAAAATGTCTTGCTCCAGTCATATGTATAAGCTGGATGAGTGTGTTACATTTAAATATCAGTTCAGTATAGCTTATATGCTATATGCATGATCATATTTTGCTGCATGTAGGTCAAACTGATGTGTTTTGTTTTGGTGCTTGCGGGAAATTAAATAAAACATGATTATATATCATCATATGTGTAGAAAGCACATGCAAGCGAAGCGTTAATTGTTTAATGTATATTATATGTATATGTATGTTATAAACACGATTATGCAACATGTAATCATGTAAAAAAAATAAACAACATACATATTTTGACCTGTGCTTATTGAAATTTATATAGAGTTAGGTCCATAAATAGGTTTGATTTATGATTATTATTCTGTCCAATTACTTTTTGACCCTTAACAAGTGGGAGGCACATATGCAAACTGTTGTAAATCCTACACCATTCACCTGATTTGGATGTAAATATCCTCAAATTAAAGCTGAGAGTCTGCAGTTAAATCACATTTGTTGCAATTTAAATCCATTGTGTTGGTGTATAGAGCCAAAAATGTTAGAATTGTGACCATGTCCAAATATATACTTACCTAACTGTAAGTACTACTAAAGTGCATTGTTTTTGTATTTATACAGTATTATAATTGCCTTGCTAATAAACTGGTAAAGCCTAATGATTCAAAAGATAAAGGTTTAATGAAAAAATGTCACACTTTACAATAAGGTTTCTTTAGTCAATGTATTTACTAATATGAACTAATTATGAACAACAATTAATTCATTATTAACATCCTTAACCTTCATGCTTGTTGACATTAGATAATGCACCATGAGTTAACGAACTGACAAAGAACAACTGTATTTTTATTTACTAACATAAACAAATTCAGTAATAAATGTGTTGTTCATTGTTTATTCATGTTAGTAAAAGCATTAACTAACATTAACTAATATAACCTTATTGCAAAGTGTTACCAAAATAAATAAATAAATAAATAAATAAATAAATAAATAAATAAATAAATAAATAATAATAGTTATTATTATTATTATTATTATTATTATTACTATTATAACTATTATTATTATTATTATTATTATTATTATTATTATTATTATTATTAATAATAATGTTCTATTGTTGTTGTTGTTGTTGTTGTTGTTATTATTATTATTATTATTATTATTATTATTATTATTATTATTATTATTAATTAGACAGCTAATTATTTTGGGCTGCACTGGGATCCTTACATCCAGTATAGATTTATTTTGTATATTTGCTTATGATATAATAAAACTTTAAGCATGGTGCTTTTTATCTTTACATTACTATAATACTATAATTTCATAATTATACATATATATGTATATTTATATATATATATATATATATATATATATATATATATATATATATATATATATATATATATATATATTTATATATATATATATATATATATATATATATATATATATATATATATAAATTTTTAAGGATTTTAGGCTCTAGACTCTAGATGATGAATAGTAAAGCCCAAAGTGTCTTCTTTCCAAAGATACCTAATCTTAATTAATACCTAAACTTAAATGCAGACCAAATTATTCAGCAACTTTTACTGTTAATGTCATTTTTGATAAAGTGACAATAAGAAAGAAAAGTACATAGATATCACACAGGGAAGTACAGTCTCAAAAAACTTAGCAGAAGTCTTATTTTGCAAGATTTATGATAATCAAATAAATAAACTTATGCAACATTTGGCTTTCAAGACTTTTTTTTCTGTTATTACAAGACAAGTTTTTAATAACAAATATTGAACACAGTGCAATTGAAGAATTCAGATGCAAAAGCCTCTAAGTGCCATCTGAAATTTTCTTCTAAAATTAGCATTTTTCTCAGGTTCCTACGTGTAGATTTAGTCATTTTTTTATTCTATGTATGTATTGCCTTTAATGTGAAATAACTGAACAAAATTAGGAGGCTGAGAAAAAGTTAAAAAAAATTCAGATGGCACTTAAAGATTTTGGTCTGAACTCTTTTTCTTTCACATTACTTCAGCATCTGTAACTTGTTTTTTTTTTTGAGCATTAAACACTTGATGAACCATAGTAATGCTCAAAGTGTCTTATTTCTAATAATAATTTGTGTTTGTCAAGAACTGTTACCATTTAAGTTATGTAGGTGTACATCCCCATAATTAGGGTGCTGGCTAACAGGTTAACATGTCACAAATGATTACTAAATCATTAAATGTGCCTGACAAGATTTTAATAAACAGTATGAAGCATATATAAAATTTTCAACGTGATACCTGACACTTTCTTCAATTATCTTGGATATTGTGGATCACTATACGCATAGGCCATATATAGTCTATAGAGATTTCCTTCTTGTGCCAGCTAATGTTATACAAATTCCTGTTGCATCCATTATATACTATTATAAGAAAAAAAAAAAAACTGTTGCTAGAGCTGAGGTTTGCTGAACCATTAGAATAAGAACAATACGATGACAAATCACAGTCCATAAATCACTCATAATGATGACAACGAGCACTGTGGGTGGATTGATTCATACTGGGTATTATACAAAAAAAAAAAAAAGAAAATGTATAGAGAGGAAACACACAAACATACACACATCTAATGGAGAAATCGCTTAATGAAAATCTCCAGAAGGTGCCAACATCTCAATCTATGACTGGAGGCTGTTCAAACTGATTACTATAAATGTTATCAGCAATTTGCAAATAAATGATGCTTAAATCTTGGTATGCAGTCAAGAATGATGTGCTTACAACATTAATCTACATACACACAGTCAAGAATTAACATGAAGCAAATAAAACATTGTGTGTGTGATTTTTGTTGTTGTTCTGAACGCACTCAAGCCTAAAGAAATGTCATTTTAAAAGTGGAAATAATTTAAGTAAAGAGGTTAAAAGGCATGAGGGGAAGGTGAAATAAAGGTAAACTATTTTAAGGGTCATTCCTAAAGTAGTTTAACAAAACATTCTAACAATACATCGAAATAACTTTGAAAATAACTCATCATTTTTGTGTGTAATAAATCTATCTAGTAAGTGTAAGACTCAATAAATATATATTTTAGAAATACAAAATTTTAAATAAACATTACTTTCAGTCTTGATAAACCAAATATATATTGCAAAATGTAACTAAGGGGTGAAGAAGATGTCCTACCATACCACAGATTGTGAATGGAGAGCTAAATGATCCATTAAATAATAATAAAAGGATTTAGAAGAACAACTGTTTACTCTTACAAACTCTTCAAATGCAATACTGTTTCCCTCCAGTGTTTCATATTCAATGCATTTTTTATTAAATTGTTTTCCAAAGACAAAAAATAAATGCATTTGTGGAAAATGTTTTTATAAAAATATATAGATAAATATCATTTTAGCAATATAAATATAAAAATACTAGTTATTTTTTTTGTTTCTGCTATCTTTACTTACAGATGCAGAGATCTATTTAAAATATCTGAAATCTTTATATGTTAAAAATAGGCTGCTTTTACCTCATAAAATATACAAGCTTAAACTCATAGAAATTGTGCTACCAACTTCACTAAAGCTACACACACACACGCACGCACGCACATGCATGCACACGCACGCACACGCACACGCACACGCACACAAAGATTTAAGCTGAAGTGTTTGCTCTTAACTGAGAGAGGAAAAGACGTACTGAGATAACTTTCATCTGAAGTGATGGGACCTGGTCAGATATGCATTATTTCTCTCGCATGTGTCTCTCTGTAAACTGTAATTGCTCCCAGACACCATTAGAAGGCCATTATGTTCACTAGGAACATTAACTGCTGTCACTGCCCTATCTATGTGTCATTTTACCTGCCTACCAGCAGAGGACACAATTACTAATTTTGGTATGCTGTGAACTCATCATAATCAGCAAAACATTACATATTTAAATAATAATAATAATAATAATAATAATAATAATAATAATAATAATAATAATAAGCATAATACGCATAATACGCAAAATATTAATAATAAAAAATTATAATAATAATAATTATTATTATTATTGTTATTATTGTTATTATTATTATTATTATTATAAATTGATTAATTAAAAGGGTTTCAACTAGCAACATAGCAAAATAATAAATCTAAAATAAATATCAGAAAATTGCTTACATATAACTTTTATAATTTTAAATATGCTTAAATAAAATAAATGGCTTATATAAACAAAACTAAATTAAATGAAAATAATGGAAAAGCTTAAAATAAAACCAAACAATACACATTCTTAAAATAACTTAAAACTAAATATAAACAAACAATAAACATAAATTAATGATTACAAAAGTCTTAAAAATAAACAAATCTATATATATATATATATATATATATATATTACAAGAAACAGTTTAAGGTAAAACAAAATTATGTTTAAAATTACAGTTGTTATTAATGCTCACTTGTAGTTCCTACATCTCTACATCCTATCTTTAAATTCTGAAAATACACAGCAAAATGATGCACAAACCAGTAAAAAAAAACCAATCTATTATGGTTTTTATCTTTATTTACTTTTCTGTTCTTAAATATTCATATTTCTAAACCAACAAACTGGAGGTTTTAAAGTGTATGCATGTCCATTAGTGCCACACTTCCCCTGGACCTTTTAAAGTTTGACTTTAAAGCATGATCAGCTCAAAGTTTAAAAGTTCACCAAAACTCTTCAGCCGGAGAGACTAAAAACCTTCTCTTTGATAGAATGAGAGCAGAAAGAGCGAATGAGGAAGCGCAGAGAAAGAGAGAGGATATGCAAGAGATGTGGAAGGTGGGAAAAATGTTAAAAAGAAAAGGGAGGAAAAATAAAAGAGAGAAGGGGTGTGATTTTATTTGGGAAGAGTGAAGATTAATTCTACCTTCAGATGGCAGAGATACTATTAGCGGAAATGTTTCAATCCATCTCCATGTGAAAACGGTCGCTTCGAAAAGCCTAGCGGAATGACTCGGAGGACGACAGAAGAGCAAAAAAATGAAGGAGACAGTCCTCTAAAACCCTCTCTCAGGACGACTAATAAAATCTAAAATCCCCAAGCCTCCCGGCCAGCAGTTTGCCTGCAGTCTCCACAGGCACCTCCAAGGTCTCTCGCCAGATTAGACGCTGCTACTTATTTTACCTGCTATTTCTATTCGTCTTTACTGCCATCCATTTTCATATTCCCTCTACAAAGTCACAAATTTTAGTTCCCCTGAAATCAAAATGATTTTTTGTGGGGATTTATTTTTAGTATCAATATCCTAGTGTTAAATTCATCTATAAGCTAGTGTGCGGAAATCAAAAACAATTTAATATTTCAAAGATATAAGAATTCCAAACTTTTAGTTTCTCACTTTTGCAGATAGGAATTTTTTTTTTCTTATAACATTATCATGAACTTCAACCTTTCATCAGGTTTTTTAATAATTTCTTAGGTGTTTTTCACCTTCATTAGAACAGGACAGTGGAGATTACAGACAAGAAAGCATTGGGAGCAGAGAGAGAGGAACAATTGGAACAGGACCTAGAGACACACTGCAAAAATGAGATTTGTTGTTTGTTTAAACTACTTACTTTGAGGGGACAACTCAATTGTGTTATGTTCAATCCACTTAAATTTGTAAAAAATAAATAAGTTAATTTAATTCCTTCACATTGTCCCAACACAAATCGATTGTGTGGAACTCAGCATTTTTTACAGTGCAGAAATCAAACTCAGGTCACTGTGAGCTCCTCAGTGCTATATATGTATTGATGCACTTATCCATTATGTTATTAACTAATCACTTATTTGCATATAACAAGCATATACAGTAGTCAACATATGAAGTGGATCAAAAAGGTTTTTCAAAACTGTTCTAAGACAAATATGGATCTTGTTCAATAGTTTTTGGCCAACTTGGACAATAAGTTTTGAACCACTTCATGTTGACTACTTTATATCACCTATATATGGCCAAACTATAAGAAAAAATAAAATAAAATAAAATGGTGACCAGTATAGTGTTGATCTGATTCTGTACTCTAGCATTGAGGAAAGGAGCCCGTAAAAGATGTTGAAACTACATGTATGTACTCTCATCTATCTATCTATGGCAAACCTTGGAAAATGCACTGCTCTCATTCAAATTTAGGTCTGTTATTTTCAACCATTCTTCATTGCAACCAAAAACATGGTAGTTTGATAGTAGAAATGAGAAATATCACACAAGTAGATATTTAGATATTTTAGGTATTTTAGATTTTTATTTATTATATTTTAGATATATTTAGATATTTAAAATAGGCATTATCCTTAAAAATAAACTGCATAGTTGCAATCTAAACAACTACATTCTCCACTAAAAAGCTTCAAAAGTACATGATGTTGTCCAACAGCAGCAATATTTGTCAAACTGTAGACTGTCTTCTGCTTGATGCTGTATGTGGGCAAAGTAATACACAAGGCTAAAGGGTGAAGAAGCTGGGCGAGTGCTGTTATTTGCAGAATATTGCACAGCTATCAGCCAATCAGATTCAAGAACCAGACATAACTGTTGTTGAAGTAAAATATGAAACTGACAAATTGTTATTGCCATTGCTGATAACAGTGTTCATTAAAAAAAAAAAAAAAAAAACATGAAATAAAAAATTAGGTCTGTTACACAATTGAATTTTACATTTCATAAATTGCACACAACAGTATATAGGGAATAAAGGACTCAGACAATGTTTGCTTTGGTTTGCTTCAACCCAAAGACACAAGCATGGAGCAGGCCATATCGAGTTGCATCAGACTCATATTTCTTATGCTGTATTTTCAGCATATTGGAAATATGTGCTTCAGCCTACATTTTTGAGAAACTGCAAAAATGTATTAAAGGTGCAGCATGTAAGTTTGACACCCAGTGGTTGAACTAGGTATTACGTTCATGGATCAAAACAAATGCAAGCGCAGGTTGCCAGATTGACCAACAGGAGCGAGTTTAACGATCGAGGCTAAAGGCTGATTTAAGTAGTGTTCTATATAAAAGCAGTGGCACGCAATAGAAGGAATATTTTCCATATTAAAAGGAGTTTTTGTTCTAACCAACCCCTCAAATTGATATTTTAGAAACGGTTTCTATTTCTTGCAGCTGAACAACAGAAAACAATGATCACCTCAGGTACACCTCATGTGCTTTATTCAGTGTTAAACGCTAGTAATGAGAGTTTGAATGTCATTTTAGGTGGCATTTATTGCCATATTACTGAAAGCAGCAGCAGATAGTTCACCTCAGATCTTGAAAATAAAGCGTTTAAAATAGAACTTTAGAACTGTTAACATTACTCAAAACCAACACAGTGATTCAGCATGTACATTTAAAAATGTTAAAGAGGTTTATTGTGTATTAATTAGATAACAAACCTTAAAATTTCGTGAGTGAGTGCATATTCTGTGCTTCTGAATGGCTGTATTTAAATGTATGTCGTGTTTCGTCTGGACAAACAAATTGCTTACCACTGCAAATCTCATCAAGTAGTGTTGTTAGGATACAGGGTTACAATGTAGCCTGCTTACCTAATGCTTTCACTAGTGATATTTATATTATCTGCTAATAATACCATCATGTGGAACTCTGAATCTGCGTCTATATTGTAGTCTGCTACTGTCCACCAGAGGTCACATTTCAGTCACGGACACATGCTTTCAGAGCCTTTCTGACTGAATGAATGAAATATGCGGTTTTCCACCAAGGTAACTCAGGGTGCTGGAATATAATTTGCTAAACTGGCATTGGGCAGGTTAAAAGAACCAAAACAAAGACAGACGTTTCGGCACGGAACGCCCATTTTCAAAGCATATCTGACTTCAGCATTGTTTTTCAGATAAACAAGAAGGTTGACTTACAGTAGCATGTTTCTTAAATATCTGCAAACATATTATGGTATTTTTGTGCTTTAGAAGAAACTTACAGGGCATTTAAACATTTTACTGCTATTTCTAGGTAAAATTAACACTATGGGGCAGTATAACGCCAACTTTTGTTCCCTTTCACAGTAATGATATTCACAGGGACATATTATTGACAAATACAGGATTTGTTTGTGCAGTTCATCTAATAAATACCACAAAACAACTTAATGGTCTCTATGATTTGGAATCAAATATGTTTGCCTCACCATCTATGTCCATATGACAATTTATTCTGGCATTGGTTATTTGCTCGGTAGTTCAACTTGCACTGTGTTGTATTTGTCATGATGATCACTTGTCATGCAGATAAAAATAAAAACAAAAATCACGGTAATACTATGTGGTCATAATGCACTTTTCTCTTACGTTTGCTTTTGAAAACACTATTGGTTGGTGTTTGGGAAATATTTTAGGTGGTGATTGTGTAGCTGATCTGTACAAGAAGCCCTGCCCTCTCATGGATGTGTACAAGAAGTAAAACGTACAAACAAACACACCATGATTTCAGATTCACAAAAATGTAGACAGCACCCTCTAGTGGATTTGTCATCTGAAACATGCAACCTAACGCACCCAGAGGAACATGTTTTACATTTTGCATTTGCAATGAGTCTAGGCTGTGCATTTTAAAGCAGGAAAATATTTACACTGACTCAGCATTGCTATTATAGACTGGTTTTCATGAGTCAGGTGTGCTTTAGCTCAATGTCTCTGGCTGGCAGAGCTGTAATATAAACAAAACACTATTGGCTCTGGAGCTTTTTGATATGCTCCGCCTCGCCTTCATATTTCTGTTGAAATCACATCACACATTAAGCAAAGCTGCACATTCCAATGCACTTCAGTTGGGACTTCAATATCTTTTCAAAAATATGACTTCTCTCCTTCAGCTTCTTTTGTTTTCTGCTATTCTGCGCATCTGCTTCACATCGTTTCCTCAAATCGCTCACACTGCCTAGCTTAGTGTGATTTAGATTTTTTTTCTCGATTCACTTCTTTCTTCCTTCTTCTATATAATCTTCCCGCTCCTCAGTTAAATATTCATGAGTATTAGTGTGTGGTCGCCCGGAAACAGACTCTCATTAACGTGTCATACGCATACTAATGAGCTGGCTTAGCAGGACTACAGGGCCGACGGGCAGAGGAGACTGAGAATATCTCACATGCTCCACGCGGCTGGTGGCTGCAAACTGAGCAGCACTGCAGGAAATACGTATTTATTGTGTGTGTGTGTGTGTGTGTGTGTGTGTGTGTGTGTGTGTGTGTGTGCGTGCGTGCGTGCGTGCGTGCGTGCGTGCGTGCGTGCGTGCGTGCGTGCGTGCGTGCGTGCGTGCGTGTGTGTGTGTGTGTGGACACAGTCTTAACGTAGGTGGAATGTTCAAACTAATTTGTCCTTTGGGATTCCATCATACAGTTATAACCTGACCTTGCTGTGACTTTGGTTTTAACGGCTGTTTAAATGTATGTTTTAAAGCCCACAACAATATGTGCATTAGCTGATTTATTAATGACAGCTTAGAATGACTCTTGGCATATAATATTGTATAGTATATGTTGTAATTATACAAGTAGGTTATAGTGCAAATCAGTTTAAAGATAATCAGTTCAATTAATCTTTCATTCATTCATTTTCCATTGGCTTAGTCCCTTTATTCATCAAGAGTCGCCACAGCGAAATGAACCATCAACTTATCCATGTTTTAGCTAACGGATGCCCTTTCAGCTGCAGCCCAGTACTGGGAAACACCCATGCACACTCATTTACACACATACACTACGGCCAATTTAGTTTATTCAATTCACCTATAGCGCATGTCCTTGGACTGTGGGGGAAACCCACACCACAGAAATGCCAACTGACCCAACCGGGACTCGAACCAGCGAACTTCTTGCTGTGAGGCGACAGTGCTAATCACTGAGCCACCGTGTCACCCAGTTTAATTAATTCATATCTGATAAATACAAATTCATCATTTTATTTAATTTTTTTAGAGGAAGTAAAAATCAGCTCATGCTTCCCTTTACTCACCTCGTTTATTTCATTCAAAATGTGTTCAAATTATATGTAAAACAAGGAACCTAATAAGCATTCTATTGGAGTCTATTGTATTGTAATCTACAGACATCTACAGACAAAACAAAACATTCAGTTTGTTGTTTTAAAAAAAAAATATGAACCAACAATGTTTTGTTTTGTCTATTAAGTTTTACACAATTACGTCTTTACATAGTGTTGTATGGTAACATTGTTTTTGAACAGTATAATGTCTACATGTGACCCTGGACCACAAAAACCTATGTATTATGTTGCTGCGTGGGTATATTTTTTACAATAGCCAAAAATAAATTATATGGATCAAAATGATTAGGGTTGGATGGGTATCCTCTGCAGAGTAACTGGTGGTTTATTCTGCTGTGGCGACCACTAATAAAAACAGGGATTAAGATGAAGGATAGTGAGTGAGTGAGTGAGTGAGTGAGTGAGTGAGTGAGTGAGTGAGTGAGTGAGTGAGTGAGTGAGTGAGTGAGTGAGTGAGTGGACCAAAATGATTGATTTTTCTTTTATTCCAAAAACCATTTGAATATTAGGTAAAGATCATCGTCCATGAAGACATTCCCTACTGTAAGTTGTAATAAGTCCCCACTATTGATTAGTAATATGAATTGCTAAGCACTTAATTTAGAGGACTTTAAAGAAATGTCTTGATATTTAGATTTTGTTGAACCCTCGGATTACAGATTTCCAATAGTTGTATCTCAGCCACATACATATACATATCTTAACAATTCATACATCAATTGAAAGCTTATTTATTCAGATATAAAAATATAAAAAGAAAAAAAAAACATACACTCAACGGACACTTTATTAGGTACACCTGTCCAACTGTTCATCAACGCAAATTTCTAATCAGCCAATCACATGGCAGAAACTTAATGCATTTAGGCATGTAGACATGGCCAAGACAAACTGCTGCAGTTTGAACCGATCATCAGAATGGGGAAGAAAGGGGATTTAAGTGACTTTGAACGTGGGATGATTGTTGGTGCCAGACATGCTGGTCTGAGTATTTCAGAAACTGCTGATCTACTAGGATTTTCATGCACAACCATCTCTAGGGTTTACAGAGAATGGTCCGAAAAAGAGAAAATATCCAGTGAGTGGCAGTTCTGTGGGCACAAATGCCTCATTGATGCTAGAAGTCAGAGAAGAATGGCCAGACTGATTCAAGCTGATAATAAGGCAACAGTAACGGTGTAATGGTGTGGGGGATATTTTCTTGGCACACTTTGGGCCCATTAGTACCAATTGAGCATCATGTCAACTCCACAGCCTGCCTGAGTACTGTTGCTGACCATGTCCATCCCTTTATGACCACTTCTTCTTATGTTCCACTTCACATCTTCTGATGGCTAATTCCAGCAAGATAATGCACCATGTCATTAAGTGTGAATCATTTCAGACTGGTTTCTTGAACATGACAATGTGTTCAGTTTACTCAAATGGCCTCCAC
The DNA here is from genome assembly GCA_903798195.1 of Danio kyathit. Classification (NCBI taxonomy): domain Eukaryota; kingdom Metazoa; phylum Chordata; class Actinopteri; order Cypriniformes; family Danionidae; genus Danio; species Danio kyathit. The sequence continues at coordinate 25,691,784 of LR812531.1, read as the reverse complement.
AGTCACCAGATCTCAATCCAATAAAGCATGTGTGGTGGATGTGGTGGAATGGGAGATGGGGATTCGCATCGTGGATGTGCAGCCGACACATCTGCTATCATGTCAATATGGACCAACATCTCTGAGGAATATTTCCAGTACCTTGTTGAATCTGTGCCACAAAGAATTAAGGCAGTTCTGAAGGCAAAAGTGTGTCTAACTCGGTACTAGTAAGGTGTTCATAATAAAGCGGCCGGTGAGTATATATTCATCCCTGGTTTTGTGGTCAGGGGTCACATGTGTATTTATTATATAAAATCTATAATGCCATAGTAAACAGTAAGAAAAAATATTTATATACTTATCCAATCAACAGGACTCGATCGCACAGTTTCATTTTCTATTAAACTTACCCATCTCCAAACAAGTGATTGCATCAAAGCACAGCTCACAGTGTGAATGGCACATCAATGTCCTTATCTATGATTATCATGATTATCAGCTATTATTGCCCATGAATAAACATAGGGCTTTACATTAATGAGCTATCAGCTTGTTAACCTTTGCTGGTCTCATTTAGATTTCTGGACTGAATGTGCATGGCTCACTAACCCAGCATTGTTTTGGATTAATTAGAGAGCGAATGGTAATTCCCTGATGCAATCCAAGAGAAGTCTTCAAATTAATTTTAAAAAACCAGACATCTCCCCAGTGATGAGAAGCAGGAAAAAAAGATGAGTGTTTTTACATTTCATAAGTATGTGACATCTGCAGTTTAGAGAGCGTGCGATCTTTACGGCATACAAACATATCTCTGAAGGATGCAATAAGAGTGGCCTGGCTCAGAATCTTGAGTGGTCAGAATCTCCACCACACAGTTCATTTCCATCTTTATCTCCTTCATTTCATCACTCTTTTCCTTGCCCTCTCTTTCCCCCCTCTCTCTTTCTCTCTCTCTCTCTCTACTGCTCCAGTCTCTCAATCTCTCACTAGTAAAAGGAGCAGAGTTGCCATTTAAGACCAAATAGAGTCCATCAATAAGTTGTCACGGGGGAGAGCCTTTGTGATAAGCCATTACGTTGGGTTTCTACCCCATTTCCAACCATAGCATCAGCTGTCCGCCCTTTGCGGAACCTCCAAAATAGTAGCTGAAGACCTGCACAGTGATCACTATTACTCTTTTAGCCACTTTTTTGTGTCGTTAAAAAATAAACTTGCTTTATTTATATTGCATATTTACAAGATGCTATTTTAAAGATTTTTTTTGTCCATGCCATGACAGAAAGTGAGGCCTAAAACAACAATCAGTTAATTTGTTCATTAGCTCATGCATTTAATCATTCATTTATTATGAAAGTTATATTTTATTTTGGTTTGGTTGGAATAAAAACAACAACTTTAAGGTATCAAAGATGTGTTTACTGTCATCATGGCAAAGACAAAATAAATGATTCATTTTCTTTCGGCTTTCATCAGGGGTCGCCACAACGGAATGAACCACCAACTTATTTAGCACATGTTTTACACAGCGGATGTCCTTCCAGCTGCAACCCAGTACTGAGAAACATCCATACACACTCAACCGGAGCACAGGAGGAAACCCACGTGAACAAGGGGAGAACATGCAAACTCCACACAGAAATGCCAGCTGACCCAGCCGGGACTCGAACCAGCGACCTTCTTGCTGTGAGGCGACAGTGCTAACCACTGAGCCACCGTGTCACCTTCAAAATAAATTTGTTAATTTAAATTAATTTAAAATAGTTATTAAAACTATATGTTTAAAAATGTGTAGAAAAAATAGTTATTGACCAATAATAGGGTTCAAATCACAATGTGTTTTTTTTCAGGCTGGAGCTGGAATGTATAATTTAATTTACATAGTCCATCACATTATGAAACTATTATTTTTGACATTTTAGAGTGAAAACATGAAGGCTGAACTTGGACTGAGCTTAAGGCCATGAGTGATCTGATCCCATAAACTGGGATGTTTTCTGCCATCATTATAACACAGGTGTGAGCGCTGTAAACCAAAGCGGAAGACGCATCTTTGTAGCAACCTCTTGTGACACAACCTCTCACACGCAGCAACTCACAATATTTCCAAACAAGTCATACTGTAACTATTAGCAAATGAAAGCAACGGAGAAACGCCACCAAATGTAGCAAAGAGTGAAGTTATTTTTCTCTAAAAATGTATTTGAGTAAAAGTACACATCTTTAAATGTACTCAAAAAAGTACAAGTTACCCAGCAATTTTACTCAAGTAAATGTAATTCATTACTACCAACCCCTGACTTCAACTGTATGCATGTGAACTGTACCTTAATGGTTTTCTTCACCCCAAAATTTGCATTGTCACAAATTACTCATCCTCGTTTCATTCCAAACTCACAATGTAGTGGTCAAACTACACTTTTTTGCTCATTCAAATGCAGGACATCAGAAAAGCAAGCCAGTGCCAAGTGGTTTTTGTATTTTACTGGGTTGCCAAGTTTAAATTTGTTGACCTGGGAATTCAAATAATGTGAAAGCCATATGACAAGTAGATAATTGATAGTAAACAATATGATCAATTTTGAAAAAGCTTGTTTTAAATAATAAAATTACAGCATACTTGAATTCCAAACCTACTGTTTTCTATAAGAGTGTGTATATATTCTTGAAATTAACTATTGCATCTTGATGATCAGATTGATTATTTTTGGACACCAACACTGAACACGTTTAACCCCTTTATATGTGAAAATATTTCATTAAAATTAAATACAGTAAACATGAAGATCAGCAAACAGTGCTTAAGTCATTTAAATTATAAGTAGGATAACGCGTCAAGTCCTAAACCGTGAATCATCTCAGATTGGTTTCTTGAACATGACAATGATTTCACTGTACTCAAATGGCCTTCACAGTCACCAGATCTCAATCCAATAGAGCACCTTTGGGATGTGTTGGAACGGGAAATTCGCATCATGGATGTGCAGCCGACAAATCTGCAGCAACTGCATGATGCTACCATGTCAATATGGACCAAAATCTCTGAGGAATATGTCCAGTACCTTATTAAATCGATGCCACAAAGAATTAAGGCAGTACTAAAGGCAAAAGGGGGTCCAACCTGGTACTAGGTGTACCTAATAAAGTGGCTGGTGAGTGTAAATTCATCACAGGTTTTGTGGTCAAGGGTCACATGCGTATCTAACATGAAGATCAGCAAATAGTGCATAAATCATTTAAATTATAAGCTCAAGCATGTTTACTTGCTCGTCATCTGATGGTCAACTATCGCTGTAGCCACTGAGATAGTAGCCTGTTTCTCTTTATTTTGTATGTTTGGTGATTGTGTGTACTGTTCTCATGTGTTGATGGATGAGATGTTAACAATGGTGGAAAGAGTACTGAAAAATCATACTCAAGTAAAAGTTCAATTACTTGCCCAAAAATGTAGTGCAAGTAGAGTAAAAGTATCTGTTGTAATTATTACTCAAAGCATGAGTAAAATGTAGCCCTTCTAAAAGTACTCAAGAGTATTGAGTATTATGTTGTAAAAAGCTGATGCGTTTACATGTAATTTGTGTGTGTAAACGTAACATTCTGTAGTGCATTTAGTTATTGTTTAAGACTATTTCGGTCATCATACAGTTAAACCACCAAGATTTCACCAAGTAGGACATGTTCCTGGATTAATCTTGATCCTGAAACAACATTATATCAGCAAATAAGAATTAAGGGCTATGCTTACCGTTATTGTTAAGTTTAGGCTTACGGTTAGGTTTATGTACTTCTACATAAGTGTTATCCAACTATTATTCCCCTCTGAATTTGGGAATAATTTACAGTTAAGGTTGGGTTTAGGAGTAGGGAATAGGTGGATTACCTTTTCGAACAAAAATGATGTTCCAGGATCAACATATTGTAGATGTTAATTCAGGATCGCATCATACTTGGCAAAATCATGATGTTTTATAGTAAACATACGTCATCTTCTCATAAGTGGCATGCCGTCTAAACAGACTCTGGGTCACTGTGTGTAAAGATTTTGGACATCTTCTTGGACACTTTCAATACTTCCAAACAATTATAAATCGTCCATGTCTTGAGGTAGTTCATTATGATGCGATTTACTTTCTATGTGCGATTTGGACAGGAATCGAAGTACTGATTTTTCTAATCCCCAAAGACAGGAAAAAATTAAGTAGTGACTGCAGGTTGAAGGAAAGTAGTGGAGTAAAAGTACCGATTCTGCACTAAAAATTTACTCAAGGGAAAGTAAAAGTACACATTTTTTTAAAACTACTTAGTAAATTACAATTCCTGAGAAAAACTACTCAATTACAGTAATTTGAGTATTTGTAAATAGTTACACCACTGGATGTTAACGGTGTCTGTATGTTTTTATGTTCTGGAGAGCAGGAACCTGCTAAAAAAAAAAACAGCATTCATGCTGAGTCAGGCCTCATTATCTTTGAATATTTTCCTTTTAAAAATGAATAAATAAATAAATAAATAAATAAATAAATAAATAAATAAATAAATGAATAAATAAATAAATAAATAAATAAATAAATAAATAAATAAATAAATAAATAAATAAATAAATAAACAAACAAACAAACAAACAAACAAATACATAAATAAAATTAGGATTTTTCTTGCTCATGAAGGTTGCTAATGATGAATGAGCTTCTGACTAAGTTTTTAGATCAATGTATATGTCAATAAATTCCTAAATTAATTATTATGTGAAGTAGTTATGTCTCATCAGAGGATCTGAATTAAACCATTGATTCGTTTGAATTTATTTGTGATCCCTTTATGGGTGTTCTGAATCATTTTTATATCTTCATTTGTTTTCCAAAGATTGCATCATGGGTTTGGACACGAGTATGAACATGAGTAAATAATGACAGAAATTTTATCTTGTAAACTATCCATTTAAATGAACTTTCACCCTTTTCATGAGGCTCTTTCATTGGCTCTTTCAAAAATAAATAAATACAATCTTCCAATAGTTATGCTACTGAGAACAACAATGCATTGTGCCACTCATATTCTGGACTCTACCTGAACTTTGCATTGAATAAGCTTAAAATAAGTGCAATTTGTACAATTCCTTCACAGAGAACCCAATACAGAAATGACAAACCAAGAAGGAAAGCTGTGCGAAAAGAAGATTAGCGGTCGAAAGTGTTTATGCTAAAAGCAAACCCAAACATGCTAGCTGTAATGTTACGCAACGGCTCATTCCGTTGCAGTATGCTTAGCACTAATGCACAGCTCTGAAAAGATATTGCAAAAAAGACATCAAGTAAATTTCAGATAATCCGACTAGTGCAATATGTTACTCGCTTTAGCAATTTTGTGGTAATGTGAGAATATATTGCCAGTGTTTATCTTTCTCCTGATGTGTGCATACACTGAAAAAAAACACACCCAGCTAACTAGAAATAGCCATCATGAGCTGTTGCTAAAAACAAAGACTTTGTTTATCTCATTTGAACGAGGAGACAAGGCAAGCCAATTTGAGTTTTGCAGGCAGAAAGGTCAGGCCAATACATCAGGGTGATGTCTAGTTGAAAATCGAGGCGTGGAAATATCAGACTTGCCTCTGAAGTGTCAAACATGGCAGTCGGCTGCTGTAAAACAGGACTCCTACTTCACCGCCGCTATCAGTAGAACAGGCACAATGTATTAGTCAGCCACAGACACCAAATGCATATGTGATCACAGCAAAGACAAAAAAAGGTAAAAGATGCTAGTGAGCCATGTGTTACTACATCAATATGATGTATAATACTCTCACTAAAAATGTTGTGCAGATTGTTATTAAGATTAGTGGAAATGGAAACATCTGTTTTTCCTAAGTTTAGTAGATTTGGAGTGAACTTTATACATGTATTCTCAATGGAACAAAATAATGGAGTGGTAATGAGCTCAGCAGGGGACTAAATATGAAGAGAAAGCTCGATTTATTTTGATTTTCTTTTTTTAGATATTCTGTTGACTATACTTTGAAACTACATATTTTTTCATAGAATTAAGCTCTGTTTTCATCTGGCATTAAACAGCATATTAAAACATGGACAACACTAAACACACACTTGAACGAGTTCTAAAAGCATTAGAGCTTGTCTATCTTTTCTAGAAGTAGACAGAAACTCATTTGATCAGACTGTAAAACAGAGCCTTTAAAGATTGTTAGGTAAAACTATATATTTTATTTTTGTTCTTCTAACATTTTATTAAGAGTGCTTTTACACCTGCCTCATTTAGTTCAGTTGAATTACACCATAAAGTTTGTTTTTCCATAATGCGGTTCATTTGGGCAGGTGCCAATGTAGCAGTCGCATTCAAGTGTGCACCAAAACTGAACAAAACGTGTACTCTGACCTGCTTGGTCTTAGTACACTTTCAAATAAACACTGGAGTGTTGAGAACATGTTCCGAAGCTGAACAAACTCATTCATTGATTTTCTTTTCGGCTTAGTCCCTTTATTAATCTGGGGTCGCCACAGCGAAATGAACTGCCAACTTATCCAGCATATGTATTACGCAGCAGATGCCCTTCCAGCTGCAACCCATCACTGGGAAACATCCATACCCACTCATTCACAAATTTGTGCCTTCGCCATTTGCCGTGTATTAAAACATTGTTTTCAAGCTGCATCTGCTCATACTTCTTGAAATTGATGTATACAAACTCCATAATAATATACAATGAGCTTTTTTACAGCCAGCCAGCACAGTCCTCTCTCCATACTAACAATTGGCATGCTGTCTGTTGGCTTTTCTTACAGTCTTTGTTTACTTTCAGGGGTTCCATCAAAATTTCAGCCAAAGTCCCTTTAAGGCAAGTCATTTAACTCTGCGGCCATCTTGGGCAGTATGCTCAGGCATTCTGTTTGAATGGGGAAACATAAAAATCTCCGAAATTGCTTCCCAAGCTTATGATTAAATTTCATATTAGGAATCACCAATAACATTAAACAACAACTCTTTTTTTAAAGTTCCATTTCTAAACATTCAAATCACACAATATCTGTAGAAACTCACATCTGGTCCGAGCCCCTCCCCCAGAGAATCGCCAGTCTGTAGCAATCAATGATTGGCTCCTGTACTAGAAGCACTACTTCATTCGCCATATTGACCGTTACACTTTTCCCCATTCAAAACTATACGAGTGACACGTCTTGTGTATTCTATAGTCTGACTTTAGCACACGTTAATTTTGATCTAAGTGAAGTTTATTTATAAACTAATTTCGAGAGGATCACATGCTTATGATTGGCCACAGCTGGTCCTGCATTAGCTAACACATGATTCACCAATCAGACCATTCCTAAGTCAATATAAATAACCAGAGTAACATACCTCAGTTAACTAAGAATCCCTTCTTCCACCCCTAACATTCCCTCCCCCTTTTCCTAGATGGGCAGCACGGAAGCCCAGTGGTTAGCACTGTTGCCTTGCAGCAAGAATGTCACTGATTTAAGTCCTTACCAGGCCAGTTGACGTTTCTGTGTGGTGCTTACATGGTCTTCCCGTGCTCACGTGGGTTTCCCCTGAGTTTCCTCCCACCTTCCAAAGACAAGCGACATACTGTAAGTGTATTGACTAAACCAAAATTGGCACCACAGATGAGCTCTAAGCCAGCAGTTTATCTCAATATATCTCTCTTACCCTCCAGTTTCTCCGCGATGGGGGTCCAGTGTTCTCCAGCCTCCAGCACCTAGACTGCAGCTCTGCACAGGAAGTTTGGCCAGAGGAGAAATGGTCGTGCCCAACTGAGCCTGGTTTCTCTCAAGTTTTTTTTTTCCTTCACTTTCATCAATTGAAGTTTTTTCCTCACCACTGGTTTGCTTGGTTTGGGACTTGTGGAGCTGCACATCAATGGATTTGCTCTTCAGTGTTTGGACTTTCAGCAGTGAAACTTAAGCCACACTCAACTGAACTGAGCTGAAGTTCAACTCTGAAAACTGCATTGACACAGCTTCAATTTACTAGAACTTCTATGTTAAGCTACTTTGACAAAATCTACATTGTAAACGCGCTATAGAAATAAACATGAATTGAATTGAATATATCTCTCCATTGCAATTCCTAATTTGTCTTTATTACATAAACAGCAGGGGAGTTATCGAGATCTACCTGAGCTAAAACTCCTCTCTCACCCTGCAAATGGGAGAGAGCCTCGGGCTCAAGGATCTTATGAGCTCAGGGATCTCTCCCGGGACAGCACGCCAAACAAGATTTCTGATCAATCATCAGCTACTGTAAGTGTGAACTCTTGAAAATCATGTGGTTAGTTTTGATTTCTTGGGGACTTGCCAAACACACTTTATAATAAATCATCAGCTAAGTGTGATCTCTTGAAAAGCAGTTTAAGAAATGTGTTCAATGACACAACTGACGAGTGATCTGGATGTTGTCACATGACTGCATTTTGGTTAATTTCAACTTGTTTGACCAAAGAAATCAGTGTGGTCTGAAAAAAAAAAAATGAAACTGCGTGAAAAAAAAAAAAAAAAACAATGCTACAATGCATCATTTGTTGCTCTTGGTCCGGACCAATGACTGTATATAATATGGACGACGCGACAGCGCCATTTTCCATTAAACTCTTTGAAGGAAAAATCGTCTCGTGACGGGCACAAACTGTCGCAAAAGAATGCTGAAATTGGAGCCAGGACATGCGCAGAAGGACTGCTTGATGGAGCCAGAGGAGGAGCTGCGGAATCGAACTTCCAACCAAATGCTTGTACATCAAATCAACCACGCCCCCCAAACTGCTCACTTGACCGCTGATGTCTGCACTATAACAAAGGCTCGCTAATGCTAATACGCTTTGTGTTTACATAGTAGCCTGCGTTTGCTGTTTTATCAACACAAATGGTTGTAATAACGTTAACAAAGGTGAGATTTTATATAATGAAGATTTAATCGCGCCAGCTCCGGGCCGCAGCGCACATCACTTGCGGGCCGATCCGGCTCAGATGCGGCAGCGTCGGCTCGCTAGCGTCGGGCCGGTGCCTATGGACGTACTGCCCGAGTCAATCGGGCCAGATGCGGCGGCCGTTAGCGAGTCGACGCTGCGGCATCCGAGCCGGATCGGCCCGCGAGTATTGTGCGCGAGTAGGTACAGCAGATGGAGTCGGGCCGAGGGCTCCGGCAGGCGAGAGTCTAGCCGGAACTGGCCCGAGTGTATTTTGCTATCTGGGTAGTTATGCGTGTATCAGCAAACTGATAAAGCCATGACCTTATCGAATAAACAGTGTTCCACCAGATCCTGTACGTCAGAAACTATAGTTTACTGTTTAGCAACTCATTTTATCATGGTAAAATAACACAGAAATGGAATAATAACACTTCAGTCTCCTGCCGAAGCTCCGACGTCTGCTTTGAGTAACTGTCAATCACAGCTGTCAATCATGATGACACGCCCAGCATTAAATTACTGCTCAAAACATACTGTTTACAAAAATGAAGATCTGCACCTATATCAGCACGATAACCAGTGCCATAATTGACCAGAACCAGCTTTCGGGACATTTTATTGCAAGAGTAATTATTTTTTTTATTTGGTCTCATGTCTCCTTCATTAACACGGAGGAGGCGGGCTTTATGACTTGTACTGCAGCCAGCCCCCAGGGGGCGATCTAACGGCCGAGACCTTCACTCAAAAGCAGGCGTGCGGCACACTTGGTCCGGACCAAATAAACTAACTAACAGGTGTGAAACACCACATAATTGACATGTTTGCAGTGTAGGCTCAAATGTAGAATAAGTTGACATACAAGAAAAAACACTTATAGTGGTCTGATGGGAAATCATCAACAGTGTATTAACAGTAATTTGACAAATTAATACAAATTACACAAATTTTCCTTTCAATAGCTATAAAACTGTCATTTGTTGTACAGACAAGCTTTAAGCACAAATAAATTAATCCCAAAAGATTCAATCAGCTAGAACTATGCCAACAAACTTCACAATCTGCAAGTCAAAATAAGCACAATGGAAGCACTCTTGAATCAACCAGCAAAATAATACTTTCAACCAGTGACACTGAAGAGCAAAGCACTATTCTACCCTCCCTTTGAGCTCAATTTTCCAATTTTGCCTCTCTGCATTTAATAATTAATTCTCAAGCCAACCTGAATAAAACCGCTTAAACCAAACATGCACACCTTATGAACACCCAATGTTCCCAAAAAAACATCACACACACTGCCTCTGATCACCTCATGGGAATAAATGTGCCAGTGGGGATCCCGAGATGATTGTCAATCATATTCAAACACGCTCTTCATCCATGCAGTAATAAGGAACTGGAAGTTATGGAGCCATGCTCTGCTCACAGACTTTCAGCATGGCACCACGCCGGGGAGCTTTCCAAGCCCTGATCAATGACTAAGTATTGCCGGGCCGCTAGCTGCAGGAATACACAGACTAATTGAGGACTTGGAGGAAAGCCAGGCAAAGAAATTTGCACAGTGATGAGATATCCTCTGCCATAATTCATAAAGTGCTATTGGCGTGGGGGAAAAAGAGATTGACTGGTTTTCAGCGGTAAACATGGACGTGCCGCAGTTTGATCTGGCAGAGCGATTTGGAGATATTTTTGACTCACCCATTTGCTTTTTTAGTCATTAATCAGAACAAAAATGTTCTACTGATGGCCTCCCCATTATGTGTAATTTAATCTAGTCTTTTCTCTCAATTCCAATAGAAAACGCCATTCAAAGAGAGGGAGAGAGGGAGGATGAAAAATTCAGTCATAATCTCCACTCTGCAATAAAAACGGCTCACGATATAAACAGACTCTATTGCGGGTGACAACAACAGACAGATTTATATTCATCCACAATGAGGGACAGGATTGCTAGCCGTATGGGAGACTCGCAAACCCTCAGTTCACTCATGCAGATTTGAATTACAAGTACACCAGAAAAATCTGTTGGGACAGCAACAGGAAAAGAGATTAACGTACAGCATCAAAACAAAACATAAAATAAAATGAAATAAAAAAAAAGAAATCCTGGAAAACCTCAGAGGTGAGAGAGAGAGAGAGGATGGAGAGATAAAGACTGGAGGAGATATATGAATTGAATAGGAAAAAAATAAGCAAGGGATTAAAGAGAGAGATAGCAAAGTGAATGAGAGTGAGGGAGAAATCGAGTGATAGAGACATGGAGAGAGATAAGCAGCAGAGCGAGAGAGAGAGATAAGAAGAGAGGGAGGAGTGGGCTGATGTGATTTTCTCCACTGAACTGTCTGTTCTGTTTTTCATTCGCTCTAATGTAATTGCCCATAAATCATTAATATTATTCCACAGCCTAGCCAGGAGCCTCACATCCCAGAACGTGTGAAGTTCTCCTGATCACAAGGCAATAGGCACACGTACTCATTCCTCTTTCTCGCTCTCTCTTTCTCTCTCACACGTAAACCTTAAAGACAGCCCTCAGGCATTCCACCAGATTCGGAGAAAGGGCCATTACCTTATGTAATTTAGCAGCCATCTCCATTATTCAGATAATCAAGACTTATCTCTCTTTGAAAACAACAAAATGATCAGTTTTCAAATGCAGTGATTCTGGGATTTCAGTCTTAGAGAGAATGTGTGGCTCAGAGGAATATTAATCAAATATTAACATACTATCTTCTCAGTCAACATCATGTTTATATAGGATTTATTTATGTTTATTATTTATATATATAATATTTATTGATCCATTACAATTGAAGTATATCAAAATATAAAATATCAGTTTTATCTTTAAATTGTGTATATATTTTGATAAGTATTCCAAATTACATTTTCAGAAACAATAATTTTTTCCTTCATTTTCTTTTTATACACTCACCGGCCACTTTATTAGGTACACCTGTTCAACTACTTGTTAACACAAAAATCTAATCAGCCAATCACATGGCAGCAACTGAATGCATTTAGGCATGTAGACATGGTCAAGACGATCTGCTGCAGCTCAAATTGAGCATCAAAATGGAGAAGAAAGGTGATTTAAGTGACTTTGAACGTGGCATGGTTGTTGGTGCCAGATGGGCTGGTCTGAGTATTTCAGAAACTGCTGATTTACTAGGATTTTCACGCACAACCATCTCTAGGGTTTACAGCGAATGGTCTGAAAAAGAGAAAATATCCAGTGAGTGGAAGTTCTGTGGGTGCAAATGCCTTGTTGAGGCCAGAGTTCAGAGGAGAATGGCCAGACTGGTTTGAGCTACTAGAAAGGCAACAGTTACTCAAATGGCAGTGTAATTGTGTGGGGGATATTTCCGTGGCACACTTTGGGCCCATTAGTACCAACTGAGCAACGTGTCAACACCACACCCTACCTGAGTATTGTTGCTGACCATGTCCATCTCTTTATGACCACAGTGTACCCATCTTCTGATGGCTACTTCCAGCAGGATAACGCACCATGTCATAAAGCGTGAATCATCTCAGACTGGTTTCTTGAACATGACAATGAGTTCACTGTACTCAAATGACCTCCACAGTCACCAGAACTCAATCCAATAAAGCACCTTTGAGATGCATCATGGATATGCAGCTGACAAATCTACAGCAACTGCATGATGCTATCATATCAATGTGGAGCATATTGACATACTGAAATATTTCCAGTACCTTGTTGAATCTATGCCACAAAGGATTAAGGTAGTTCTGAAGGCAAAAGGGGGTCCAACCCGGTACTAGTAAGGTGTACCTAAGTAAAAATGTTCATATTTTATTGTCCACTTTTGACCTCTTCCAAAGGCATTCAAAATCACATTTGATTGCTTTTGTGTTCAAACAGTCACAAAAAATAAATAAACCTAAAACTAGTGCGACAGTCAGCTTTGTCTGTAAGTGAAAATCTGCTTTCGGGTTAATTCTAACACAAAGCAACAGTGTTCTGGTCTGTATGCAAATATGCAAACATATTTTGCATTATCAGATTGAAAAAAAAAAGTCCATGTACCCTCCCCTCAAAGTAAACAGGCAAGTTGTCAAAAGTGGATGAAAGAGGAAGATAAAAAAATCTCGTCTAGTGATTCAGATTACTAAATCATATCTTTATTCCAAAGGTAAACAGGCCAATACATAATCACATCAAATAGAAACATTTTATCTCCACACCTGGTACCTTTAACAGGATTTCTTAAAATGTATTTCTTATAATTTGTTTAATATTAATTAAACATGGCATCCATGATTATATTCCGACATTATTTATGACCAGAGACTTGAATGTGTCATTATATGATTAACATTTTACAAAAAAAAAAAAAAGTTTAAATACACTGTATAATTTCTAACCAACAAATGAAGGACATGAGGGTTCTATTCATTTAAAAAAGTCATTAGTAAGGACTTTGCATAGCATTTACATTTTATTTTCTGTCCTTGAATATATTTGACTAAAAAAGTATTAAAAATAAATGATGTATATTGCATACGCAGTGATTCAAAATGGACTGAAACCCTCCAACAGATGAAGGCCAAAATGATGACTATTACACTCATACTAGTTTACATAGCAGGAAATAAACCACTGCTTATGATTATATAACAGCATAATGATGTCATCAAGCATAGTTTACTGTGTATTTATATATACTATTAAATGTTCTATTAGGTAAAAGTTCAATTATAAATGGTCACCGGTGACGTAGAAATATCATTGTAAAATGGCTTTAATGTTATTTGTGAATTTGTAAATGTATATTGTAATGCCAAAAATATTGAGGTCATCTCGCTGTACTGCACAATAAGTCGATATATTGATTATTGTGACAGGACTAGTTATAGGGGGGTGGATGTGGCAGAGGAGGGATGGGGGGACAGTTAGGACGATTCTAAGGGCCCTTCCCATTACTCTTACTATTAGGGGGCCCAATCAACCTTCTCCCCAATTAGCTATTCACTTTCGTCAAAGACCACACCTGACCAATCCCCCTGCTCATCACTCTTATATCTTTGTGCACCATATTGTCATAGGGCTCATAACGGCCAGAGGTGCCCCAGGGTCCTGTACATTTTCTAACAATTGTGACTGCTTGTCAAGAATCCTTCTGGACAGTCAGATTCATTCACTGCACCTGCACAGCCCCAATCACCAGAATTCCAGTCACCTTCACCTGTCGCTCATCACCCCGCTCACACTACAGTACATAAGCCTGGAACATTCATTTTTTCACTGTCTGATCTACTTGTTAGAACCCGGACTCAGTTCTCTCCATCTCGATATCCCTTACCAGTTGTCCTGTTTGTCTGTCTGTCTGCTCACCGGTTTGCCTGTTATCCTGATTGTGATCTCGTACTTTGATTCCTGAACTGTGCTTACCTCTATTGCCATTATCTTGTTTCAGTTACCACCAAAAGTTAAGTCCTGTATGTTGTGTTTTCTTCTGTTATGTTGGTATTGATAGTTTTTCTGTTCTGACCAACCTCCTTTACATTGTTTAAGTTATCATTAAATACCCGCTGTTAATCCGCCTTTGTCTTCTCTCTGATCTGTTACACTGTTTACTGTGTTTTCTAAAAAAAAATAATAATAATAAGTGAATTTTAAGTGCAATAGCTAATTTGTAAAACAGTGTTTTACCAGCTTGGTAAAGCTGCAATTTAAGTTCTTACATTTTTTAAACGATAATTTCTACATTATTTCTGAAAAAAAAAAAAAAAAAACATAAATTGCTCTTATGTTTGTGTAGTATATCACATTATTTTCTTTAAAGTAAATCTTACATTAAGTATCTTAAAAAAAAAAGTAGCTCAGGAGTGTACTATTTAACACTCTTGAGCTACTTTTTTTTAAGTTACTAAATGCATTGCTTATTTATTTAAGGAAATAACCAATGGGAAAGTGTGTTTTGTTATTTTGCAATAAAAATGTATACATACATGTTATTTTTTACTTTAAAAAATATTTATCCAACAATGTAAAATTATAATCAGGAAAGTGATGATAACAGGTAATGCCAATTTTCAAGGGCCGAGAACACAGCATTTCTTATCCTGCATCTTCTTTTTCCCTTCTTTTTTTTAATCAAACTTTATATCCCTGAAGATCCACATCAGCAAAGCTTGGCATGATTTCAAGGTAACCTTCCTCGCTCTTGTTGTCGCAGGGACATGAAACATTGGATGAAGGCGAAATGAAAACCAAACCTTTCTCCAGAAGCTCAGCAGGATCTCAGGCTTGCAGTATGACGTCTCAGTGTGTGGTTATGTGGGCTCAGTCTAATGCAGGAGTGCACACCATCTACATACACACAGCGGGCAGTCCTGCTTTGGAAAGCTAATTAGACTTATTCAAGCGCTCAGAGCATGTAAAACTGCCCCAAAAGGATGTGCAACTTAACATAAGGACTGCTGTTTGCCTGTAAAATCAGCCCTAGTTGGGACTGGTGTGCAGTACTTGCCTTAATGGATTTGCAGTTTATTGCAGGGCCGGCTTGGTCAGTGTTATATTGGCTCTGACCCTTTGCCCTTAATGTCCTTTGAACACTATTCCGCTATATTTCATTTGATATGTTGTGTCTTTTCGTTCATTCTGTAAATCTTTGCACTCACTGGAGACAAATCACCAAATAAGTGAAAAAACGATTCTGTCCTTTATCATCAGCTAACAATTTTATCACACTTTCACCAAAATCCAGAGTTTAAGATGTTTAATTTTTTGTGTTGGTCTGTCTGTATAATATGCAGAATCATAACATGATATTATAGACACAAATGGCATCACTAGTGAAACATTTTACATCCTTAAAGTCATTATTAATTATTTAGTAACACTTTAAAGTTATGATGCATTAGTTAATGCTAGTTAATGTAATTACTAACATAAACAATACATTCTTTATACAGTATTTATTCTTCTTTGTTAATGTAATTATAATTGTTAGTTAACTCACAGTGAAATGACTAATGTTAACAAGCACAACTTTGGATATTAATAATCATAGGCAGAGTGTGTGTAAGGCTAGGGAAGGCTTAGCCTCCCCCTGGCCAGAGACCACGGAGATAGCAGCAAAGAAAAAAACTGCATATAAAGGGTGTAAGGCGAAATATAAAAGCAATTTAATGTTGATGATTAACAGAACACTTTAGTTATTGTAAGTTGGTCAATCAAATTTAAATTCCCCCTCTGCACAAAAATGAATCTGTCCAACTCTGCACTTTGCACTGATGAGCGCTGTTTTTGACTGGCATTGGCAGCAGCTCTGAAAACGAAACCAAAAGCCAAGGTCAAGGAAATAAGTAATAAAATGACAAATGAGTATTACGAAAGAGTATAATAACATATTATTCTGGTTTAACTTTTTTTCAGCATTAAATGAAATGCCTTATTTTGATAGTTTCATTGTAATGTACTAGTCTAGCCTGGTGTAGTGATCTTGTTAAGCTGATTGTTCGGAGTTTTACATTTCAAAGGTCTGAAAAATATAACAGGACATATGCTGATCTTATTTGCAGTTTTGAGGAAAAAGTAATTGGTTTACATTACAATCTAAAGTCACTTAAAAAGTAGCTAAATGTGTTACTTAGTTACTTTTTAAGGAAAGTAATGTAAAAGTATGTGTTATTTATTTGTATGCATTTTTAAGAGTAGCTTTAGGCTTATTTAAAATAAATAATTTGTCGACTTTAACTGCAGTTTGGCACTTTAACTTTTTATTCAGGAATATTGCCTGCATGTCGCCCGTGACAAACGAGATATTGAAAGCGAGGAACTGCTGGAGAGTGGAGTTTTAATGTAATGTTTGATACCACACGACGAATGGGAGAAAAAAATCCTCCGCATTTCTCTGTAACTTATGCACTCGGTAGGTAGCGTCAGAAAGCCGTGTGTGTATAGACTATCCTGTCACAAAATGCGGCGAAAATCCTGCACGAAGGGAATAGTTTGCTTGTGTTAACATGTTTACACTCGGAGAGCAGCATTTACAGCGGATCTTTCAGTCTATAATATTGTACTATAATATTGCAGTGATATTAATGTACTGTAAACTGAGTAACTAAATCATTTTGACTATGGTATGTCTTTAAAAACTGAAAGAGCACTGCTGACGATACAAACTAACTTTGCCATCTGGGTTAAACAAAGGGCACAGCACACACACACTTACCAAATCTGTAGACAGGACAATCACACTGGAACTGTGTCCTTTTTTAAAAGGAGACAAGCGGCAAATCCGGATTTCACCATTTTCAGATGTGAAAAGCTCTCAGGTAAAAAATGTTCCTTATTCCACACGTGAGTCCAGCAGCTCTCTCATAGAGGGAAAATGAAAACAAAACCTTCGTTGCAGCACACTAATAAATGCAACACCGACAACCCGTGTCTCCAAATTCTCGTTCTTTTACTTGTTTTGGCAACACAACTTGGCGTCTCTCTGCCAACACTGTAACACTGTAAACAGGTAAACAGTCTCCGGAGCTATCATGCATATTAATGAAGTTGCACGTCATACACAATAGAGCGCGCTGATTGGTTTGAATAAAATCTTTCTCATGAATTAATGCCGCACACTCAGATATGTCACTATGTTCTCGTAGGGACAGACAGCCACTCTCCACACTGGATTTACACACAAGTATCTCATGGCCGTGACGCAGCTTCAAAAATTCGTTTCAAACCGGAAGAATGAATTTGCTCAAAATAACACAAAAATAACCAATTTTCACTTTTTAGTGCAATATATGTGTCCTAATAGTGTTTATAGCAGCGTGGGACACGTATACGACTGTCAACAGCTCAAAAAATGTGTTTTGGTGTTTCATGACCCTTTAAACATAACCCAAAATGCCAAAACACATTTTTGTTTGTTAGACAGAAGGGTAATCTATAATATAATATAATATAATATAATATAATATAATATAATATAATATAATATAATATAATATAATATAATATAATATAATATAATACAATATAATATACTATACTTCCGACGAGATTCTGAAGTGTGCATCGAATGGACACTTCGCTATCTTATAATACCCTGCAAGAGAATTCATGAATGGGAGTGAAGCGACGCAACTGATGTGGGTAGGTCACGTGATGATGAAAAAATGGTGGATGTAATACGTCCAAGTTCCATTTATACTACTAAAGAAAACATACTTTTCTAAGGGCCGAGTAGTATGTTAAAATTCAAATACAGTACCTACTGAGTAGTAGGCAGTTTCGGACGCAGCCAGCATCTATTTATCACTATGGAGCGCGTCTAACAGTCACACACCGCTACATGAACTGACTAATTTGAGGATTGGAATCCTGCCATTTTTATGTTTATTTCAAAGTGTTTTCATGTCTAAATAAAATAAATGCGCAGAACATATTTACATTTAAGAACAAGGAGCGTCCCCTGGTGGCTCTTTGATGTCTACTGCCACCCCTCAAAGAAAGATTGAAAATACGGGAGAAATTCAGGAAAATACCTTTACGGGATGATAGCAGGCTAGTACTGTAAAATACAGGAGAATCCCGGGAAAAACGGGAGGGTTGATAGGTGTGATACAGTACTCTGCCGCCAGCTTTGATGGTCAAAAACGTTTGCACAGTACTGTGTGTACATTTTTTTACTGTGTATACAAAGTGTGTATAAATTTGTATTATGTTGCATTAAGAGAATGTATGACCTTTAACAGCAACTGTCTAAACCATTTGCTAATTATGTATTGAAACAGTTACAAAATGCTTTCCTTTATTTTAATAGACAGAAAATAAGTGAATTAGTTTATTGCTAGTGTAGCTGTGAAAAATAATTGCAAGTTAATTCCACAAATGCGCTACCATTGGAAAATGTGAAGTCAGTAAGACTTTTCTTTGGGTTTTTATTTAAGAACAGTACTTTTGTATAGCAAGGACACACTGCAATTATAGAAAAGAATCTATTTGGAATAAATGGTGTTCTTTTGAAATGTCTATTCAACAAAGAATAAAGAAACAAAACACTTTACAGTGAACGCAACTACATTTAACGACAAACCAGTTTTTCAACATTGATAATAGTACACTTCCTGAGCACCAAATGAGAATATTAGAGCAAATTCTGAAGGATTGTGTGAATGAACCCTGAAGTGATGATGCTGAAAACTAAATTTTAAAATAGCTACCATAGCAGAAATAAATGACATTCTAAAATATATTGAAATACACAACATAAGAGTTTTTTTACTGCGCTTCATGAAATAAATGCAGCTCACCAAACAATATTTCTTTTAAAAACAATTTATAATGATGAAATATATAATGCTCAAAGGAAATACAGATATTTTCAAGCATAACAATGATAAAAATAAAAGCAAAACATGTACAACCCAGCCTGTCAAATGTCGAGAATGATGATGATCATATAGAGCTCAGCCTCTGGGTTACACTATATACAATATCCATAGCACTGATTTGTCTGTACAATTCAGCTCAAAAGGTAAATGCTTCTAGACAGAGCTGTTGCTCTGAGACCCAGATCTAATAATGTGTAAAATCTCAGATAGGCCGTGGTTTGACTCCATGCAGGGAGAAGGGGAGAGAGAGAAAGAGAGACTTCCTCATCTGCTGCCCTAACTATCAGCACCTCAGAGCAACATTATACCCCAAATTTGAGCTCATGTACCCTAAATTCAATATTTCTACATAAAAAATAAATATATTGTATCATACTAGAGGCACAACGCTGCACAATAATGGAAAATCCGGACATATTCACATGCGATTTTCAGTTTTTCTGCAATATACTGTATATTGCGATATTAATTTCACCAGATTGCTTGTATAGCTCTATTTGGAGCAAATAATAATAATAATTTACATTGATTGGGTTGATTTTGTAAGGGTGTGAATCATGTCTAAAAAATAAACAAATTGCAAGCAAGAATTATTACAATAGAGCAAAGAAAAAAGTGCTTTATGGTTTTCCAGGAAAGTCAAACAGTATTCAGGTACAGAAATTGAATAACGAAGTGTAAAATAACACTGTATAGCCTTCACTGTATTAATAATTCAGCAAATTTATTCTTCATTAAAGTTAAATATGTTGTACGTTATAGGCATGGGCTGGTATAAGAGTCTGACGGTATGATAACCTTGGATAAAAATATCACGGTTTCACGGTATCATGGTATTGTGATTACTGCTCTAAAATATATATTTTTTAAAATGTCTGTGTAAAAAACAAAGTTTTTTTTCCCCTTTGAACACAATATATTTTATTTTGAGAAACATTTATAATATTTTGGAGCAGTAAACATGCCAGGCTAAATAATGAAAATGAATCATTGACGTCTGCTGTCTTCATTAGTTTCAAAAACACAGATTTATTTACAATTTAAAATGGCATCTTTGGATATCTTTTCTGCTGGAGATGCTGTTGTTAAAAAAAAAATGTAAATAAAAAAGTCTTTGGCGGTATGATAACCTTGACTTTTCCAAACCGCGGTATACCTTGAAAACGGTTATCGTCCCATGCCTAGTACGTTATTGTGCCTGAATGCTTTTAACCTTTAATGTTTTGAAAAGCCTTTATAACACATGCAAATGATAAAGTTTTACTCTGTTATGGTTATACTTTGCAATGACTTCACAAATCTTATGTATTTTCAATTGTTGAACAACTATAAACCCAACACAACATTGTATATCTTGCGATGTGACTTTTGCGGACACACAGATCGGGATATCAATGCTGAAATGATATATTGTGCAGCCCAAAGATGCACTATACATTGATGCCTGTTACAAAAAGAGAGGAGTCAAATAAAACATTATGCGCTTACAAGCACCACACACACATACAGTTGTGGCATGACCTTTGGCATGACCTCAAGAGAGCGATTCACACCAGACATCTCAAGAATTTTGCTGAACGTATGTATAAACATTTGTAAAACTTTTGTAAAGAGGAATGCTCCAAAATGCTTTCTGACTGTAGTCCAGGTCTGCAACTACATGAAACGTTTGGTTGAGGCTATTGGTGAGAGGGTCAACCAGTTATTAAACCCAAAGGTTCACATACTTTTTCCACCCTGCACTGTAAATGTTTACATGTTGGGTTCAATAAAAATAGATCATGTTTGTGTGGTATTAAGTTAAGCAGACTGCTTTTCTATAGTTGATGAAGATCAGAACACATTTTCTGTCCAATTTATGCCAAAATCTAAGCAATCTCAAAGGGTTCACATACTTTTGCTTGCAACTGTACATACATACACATACTTACACTGAATTTTAAACTGTTATAAATGAATCCTAAAATGTTGATTGTTAAGTATATTGTTAATTATTGTTTTCAATTCTACAACTGTCATTTGTTTGCATATGTTCTAATATAAACATCACAATTGCTTGAATTTAATTGAGAGGGACAGACAGATAACACACCATCTAAATGAATGTACAGTTGTGTATTGCATTTTATTTGTATTATTTTTTGGTACTTTTTTAATAATCATATTAGTATTTTTCTTAATTGTGTATGTATTTATCAAATTTCTTATAGTGTTTTTTTTTAGTATACATATATTATATTAATACTAGACTATTTTATTAATGGTTTATGTAATGTGCAACGAATTGCAGAGAGAGAGACAATCCGAGCTCTTGCACTCCTCCATCCATTCTCCACAGGCCTGAGAAAACATCCTCTCCACACATACAGAAGCACACAGATCAATAGAAAGTCTCACAGAAGAAACACTGAAGCACTTACGCCTCCCTCACATCCTTCTCAAACATATACACACAATCCCACATTAAGGTTATGTGCTCCCACAGTTTGTCCAACTGCCTCGCTCTCACGTGTAGTCCTGGTGTGAAGGTTCACAAGCTCTTCGTGCACAGTTTTCGTCGACACAAGCTTCTTTTCACCCGTGAGATACTGCTAAACCTACATGAGTAATGGCTCTTTTCTCTCACTGCTGCTTAAAGAGCATACAGTATATTGATTACAAAGTGAATATGTGTATAGGAGAAGATACTATTACAAAAACGAAAAAGAAAAAGAGAGAAAAAGACCTTCTCATCTTCATTTGAGGCACTAATGAACAACTATGAAAAAGTTGAGACATTTTGCAAAATACAATGCTTATTTACTTTTTATGTTATTATGTCACATTTAATAAAAATATTTTTTTATTAATTATTTATAAGGGCAACCCAGTGGCGCAGTAGGTAGTGCTGTTGCCTCACAGCAAGAACGTCGCTGGGTCGCAGGTTCGAACCTCGGCTGGGCTGGGTCAGTTGGCGTTTCTGTGTGGAGTTTGCATGTTCTCCCTGGGTTCGCGTGGGTTTCCTCCGGGTGCTCCGGTTTCCCCCACAGTCCAAAGACATGCAGTACAGGTGAATTGGGTAAGCTAAATTGTCCATAGTGTATGAGTGTGAATGTGTGTGTGGAAGTTCCCAGAGATGGGTTGCGGCTGGAAGGGCATCCGCTGCGTAAAATCGTGCTGGATAAGTTGGCGGTTCATTCCGCTGTGGCGACCCCGCAAGGGACAAAGCCGACAAGAAAATGAATGAATGAATGAATAATTATTTATAAAATGAATAAATTTAGTTTGTAAGCATCACCAAATTTTGAAACACTTCAAGGGCTCTATTTTAATGAAATATGGCGCAAAAGCCTTAAGGGCGTGTCCAAATTGAGCATAACATGCATTAAACCAATCAGAGTCTCATCTCCCATTCCCTTTAAGACTCAGTTGCGTTGCGCCATGGCACATTTGCTATTTACATGGCAGACTTTGTAAGTGAAAAAACTGAATGCTTCACCAGAGCAAAAACAGTTACACAGACCATCTGCATAAGGATCAAAAATGAGCCTCCTCTATTCGGCCTCTTTATCTTTACTTTACTTTTACTCTTTACTTTACTCCTTTACTTTTGTGGAGTAAGGAAACAGTGGAAACTCACTCCGCTGAAAACATTCATTAGCCTTTTCTAGCCTTTCTTTCTTCATTAGCGGTTCTAATTTTCAGCAAACGAATAAATGAACAATAACAAGGAAGTGTGGTCAAAAATCTGAGTATATATATATATATATACTGTATATATATATATATATATATATATATATATATATATATATATATATATATATATATATATATATATATATATACTGTATATACTGTATATATATATATATATATATATATATATATATATATATTGTGGCGGGCTGCCCAATGAACATTCAGCGTCATCCTGGGAAAGGAGCACACCAGCCAGCTGGACCCAATCACGCCGATCACCTGCACCAGGAACTCATTAGCCACCACCAGATATAAGCACGACAAGAGAACCAGTCGAGGAGAAGCCTCTCCGCTAACCAGACCTCTAACGAGTTCTCTCTCTCTCTCATACAGAAAGCACGGAGTGATCGAATCGGGCGATCGGCGTTTTCACAGCAGCACGGACCAACAGGACAAACAACTCACCCACAACCCACCTACGGACTCACCTACAGCACGGACACACGGGGAACCAAGGGAAGCACGCTGAAGACACTTGCACCTTTTCACCTTCACTGTAAATAAAAGCCCTTCGGGGGTGTGTTCACTACAACCTGTGTTTGCCTTTTCACTCCACCCTGCTACACTGGTGGAGAATGCGCGCTTTTTAGGAGTGAAATTAAGGATTCCATCAACCGCTTACACTTGTTGTTTGTGTTTGCAGCTTGTCATCTCGCTCGCTCTCCCTACAAGACACAAGAATGGAGGAACTACTGCAGCAGCTCACGGAAGTGGCGTCCCGGCAACAACAGCTCTCAGACAAGATCGCAGCCAGACTGGAAAGAACTGAGCAGGCGGTCGAAAGCCTGTTGAGCCACCGTGTGCCTCTTCCGGACGCCAGGAGTACTGCACACCACCATCTAACGAAGCTCAGCGACCTGGATGACATTGAAGCATATCTACACACGTTTGAGGTGATAGCAACCAGAGAGCTGTGGGACAAAAATGAATGGGCGAGAATCCTGGCTCCATTTTTAACTGGTGAAGCGCAACGTGCTTATTATTCATTAAAATCCCCACAAAATGAAGATTATGAGATGTTAAAAAGAGAGATACTAGCGAGAATTGGGCTTTCTCCCATCAGCGCAGCCCAGCAGTTCTGGCAATGGTCGTATGATGAGCAGGTCTCCGCCCGAGTGCAAGCCACACAGCTCTCCAGACTGGCACAGCTCTGGTTGCTATCGGGGAACACCACCGCCTCCCAGGTCGCTGAAAGTGTGGTGATCGACCGCCTGCTCAGAGCCCTCCCCAGAAAGCTCCGCCGCCCCGTGAGTATGAGAAATCCTACCAGTCTGGCTAGCTTAGTAGAAGCCATCGAGCTGGCAGATGCCTCGTTGCACGGGATGCGGGGAGAGCGAGCGGCTGCAACCCCCCGAAGGGTACCCCGGGATCGACGCTCGCCGGAGGGCACCTCACATGCAATGAGCAGGCCGACGGCCCCCTCCCTCATTGACGAGCCCATGCCGACCGAACCACAGTCTCCAGGGGCTCGCGCATGGATGGCTGGCTGCATTGTGCACCACTCAGTGCCAAACGGAGCCCCACAGCGCATGGTGAAAATCGGGGGAAAAGAGCTGATGGCGGTGTTGGACTCAGGAGCATCTATCACACTGGTCCAACCACATATCATCCCTCCCCAACCAGACTTTAAAGCGACAATGCCAATCACCTGTGTACATGGGGAGACGCGCCATGTACCCACACGCCGAGTAACAGTGACAGCTGGTCCAGGCGCTTGGCCGATGGAAGTAGGAATTGTACGAGACTTACCAGTTCCAATCCTGTTGGGGAGGGATTATCCCGGTTTCCAACAGCTCCTATCCGCCACAATGCAGCCAGCAGGACCGCGACAGAGGGGTCGGGCTCGTCCGAGAAGAAAAGGGGGCCGTCCAACCGTCATGCTGGCCACAGACAGCGAGCGAGAGGGTGAGTGCGCACAGTCAGATCCTAATCCATTTTTTGATCTGTTTCAGAGAATAACCACAGGAGGAGAGTTTGGAAAAGAACAACGGGAAGATGACCGATTAAAACATTGCTGGAAGCAAGTCCGAGAAATAGATGGAGAAGTGCGCATTCCAGGGCCTCACCCTCTCCCATATTTCGTGGTCAGGAAAGGCCTGCTCTATTGCATAGCGCAGCGAAGGGGGGAGGAGAAAAATTTACTGGTGGTCCCAAAGACCAAAACGGAGACGGTAATGGAGCTGGCGCACTCCCATCCCATGGCTGGGCATCTCGGAGGAGAGAATACCATCCAAAGAATCCGTGATCGCTTCCACTGGCCTGGCATGGAGGCCGAGGTGAAGAGGTTTTGCCGGGAGTGCGCCACTTGTCAGAGGACGTCACCTAAGAAACCTCCCCCCAGCCCGCTAATACCCCTCCCCATCATTGAGGTGCCCTTCGAGCGCATTGGGATGGACCTGGTGGGTCCGCTGCCGAAGTCTGCCCGTGGTCATCAACACATCCTGGTCATCGTTGACTATGCCACCAGGTACCCCGAGGCGATTCCCCTTAGAGTGGCCAACGCAAAATCCATCGCGAAGGAGCTCTTCCAATTCATCAGCAGGGTGGGAATCCCCTCGGAGATACTGACTGACCAGGGCACCCCTTTCATGTCTCGGCTGATGAACGACCTCTGTCGGCTACTCAGGGTAAAACAGCTCCGCACATCTGTTTACCATCCCCAGACAGATGGTCTGGTGGAGCGGTTTAACCAGACCCTTAAACAGATGTTGCGCCGAGTAGTCGCAGAGGATGGGCGTGACTGGGACATCATGCTCCCGTACGTGCTCTTTGGAATAAGAGAGGTACCTCAAGCATCCACCGGCTTTACTCCATTTGAATTATTATTTGGACGCCAACCTCGCGGGCTGCTGGACGTAGCCAGAGAGACATGGGAGCAGGAACCGGCTCCGCATCGCACCATCATAGAGCACGTGCGGGACATGCGAGAGCGCATAGACCACGTGATGCCTCTGGTCAGAGAACACCTAGCGGCCTCCCAGCGCGCCCAACAAAGAATATATGACCGGCCCGCACAACCCCGACAATTCCAGCCTGGTGATAAAGTCCTGATACTCGTTCCTACCACCACAGCGAAGTTTCTGGCATCCTGGCAAGGGCCGGGCACCATCGTGGAGAAAGTCGGGCCGGTCAACTACAAGTTTCGTCAGCCGGGACGTCGACGCGAAGAGAAGGTCTACCACATTAATCTTCTGAAGAAGTGGGTACGACCCCGAGAAGATCTGGTGGCCTTCACTCAAAGCTCCCCGCCGATAGTAGGGATGGGAGAGCAACTGTCGGCGGGTCAGAAGATCGAGCTGGAATCCCTGGTCAGTCAGTTCCAGGATGTGTTCAGCGATCGACCCGGGCGGACCAATCTAGTACAACATACCATCCGGACTCCTCCTGGCCAAATAGTTCGGCAGCGGCCCTATCGGGTACCAGAGGCCCGCCGGCAGGCTATCGAGGGTGAGATATCCCGGATGAAGGAGTTGGGAATAATAGAACCATCTCGGAGTCCCTGGTCCAGCCCGATAGTCATGGTACCGAAGCAAGACGGCACTCTCCGCTTCTGCAACGACTTCCGCAAGCTAAACGACATCTCCAGCTTCGACGGATACCCAATGCCCAGAGTGGATGAGTTATTAGACCGTCTTGGTGGGGCCAGATTTATCTCAACACTGGACCTAACAAAAGGTTATTGGCAGGTAAATTTAAGAAGAGAAGACAAGGAAAAAACTGCTTTTAGCACACCTTCTGGACACTGGCATTATCGGGTCCTTCCCTTCGGGCTGCATGGGGCACCCGCTACGTTCCAGAGATTAATGGACATTGTGCTCCGGCCCCACCAAGAATACGCCGCCGCCTACCTCGACGACGTAATCATCCACTCTGAGCGTTGGGAGGACCATCTAGACCGGTTGCGGAGGGTGCTGAGGGAGCTCCGTCGGGCTGGACTAACCGCCAACCCCAAAAAGTGTCACCTGGGCCTAGCCGAAGCACGTTACCTGGGTTTCCAAGTAGGACGGGGATTAATCAAGCCACAGCCCAATAAAGTGGAAGCAGTTCAACGAGCGGAACGGCCAAAGAATAAAACCCAGGTACGTGCATTCTTGGGGTTGGCTGGATACTACCGCTGTTTTATTCCCAACTTCTCCTCGATAGCCTGTCCCCTGTCCGACCTGACAAAGAAGGGGCAGCCTGAAAAAATTCAGTGGTCTGCAGCAGCAGAGGAAGCCTTCCAGACCCTGAAGACGGCGTTAACATCGACACCGGTCCTCCACGCTCCTGATTTTGGCTGCCCCTTCATACTCCATACGGACGCTTCCGACACAGGGCTGGGTGCGGTCCTGTCACAGGTCCACAATGGAGAAGAGCACCCAGTCACATACATCAGTCGGAAGCTCACATCCGCAGAGACTAGGTACGCAGCCGTGGAGAAGGAAGCCCTTGCCATCAAGTGGGCAGTTCTGGAGCTGCGCTACTACCTTCTCGGCAGGAGCTTCACACTGGTGACCGACCACGCCCCACTACAGTGGATGTCCCGGGCCAAGGAGACCAACGCCCGCGTCACCAGGTGGTTCCTCGCGCTCCAGGACTTCCATTTCCGGGTCCAACATCGCCCAGGAACCTCCCACGGCAACGCGGATGGTCTCTCGCGGATGTGGTCAGGTTGGGCAGGTTTGTCATCCAGCAAATTTTACCCCCCCCTTCTTTCTTCTCTACCCTGCAGGAGGATTCCCCGTACCAGGACGTCGCTTGGGGGGGGGGAGTGTGGCGGGCCGCCCAATGAACATTCAGCGTCATCCTGGGAAAGGAGCACACCAGCCAGCTGGACCCAATCACGCCGATCACCTGCACCAGGAACTCATTAGCCACCACCAGATATAAGCACGACAAGAGAACCAGTCGAGGAGAAGCCTCTCCGCTAACCAGACCTCTAACGAGTTCTCTCTCTCTCTCATACAGAAAGCACGGAGTGATCGAATCGGGCGATCGGCGTTTTCACAGCAGCACGGACCAACAGGACAAACAACTCACCCACAACCCACCTACGGACTCACCTACAGCACGGACACACGGGGAACCAAGGGAAGCACGCTGAAGACACTTGCACCTTTTCACCTTCACTGTAAATAAAAGCCCTTCGGGGGTGTGTTCACTACAACCTGTGTTTGCCTTTTCACTCCACCCTGCTACAATATATATATATATATATATATATATATATATATATATATATATATATATATATATATATATACAGTATATATAATTTGGTATATATATAAAACACACTTTCTTATGCCCCATATGGTGACGCATACGTCTCCAAAACTCGACAGGTGGACAAATCTAAGCTTGTTTTTATTAAAACAAATATAAATATGCATATAATAAATTATACTACTAATAACAATAACTTTATACAAATTAATATGGTCATGAAAAAATTGAAGGGATGGAGACTGTGGTTTTTATATTTATGTAGAAAATAATATTTTTTGTGATATTTTAATCCTTTAATTTGTTTTCATATGTAAAGATATTTGTGTATTGCTGTACATCCTGTGTGTATTAAGCAAAGTGTAAGCTTTTGGACCCACATAGGTGCATAACCAACGCTATCTGCGCTGGACTTTAAACCACCACTTTGTTAGTTAATGGCGCAGTCTACTTCAGTTCCTCAAAATAGCAACATGCCAACAATGCGCCTTAACACACCTCCTTTATAGACCTGCACACCCATGAGTCCACAAAGTGGCGCAAATGGATTTGCTATTTAAACAACGTGGAGAAAAAATTACTGTTGTGCTGGTCTGAAAATAGCAACAAATCGCATCATACACGCATAGCACCCTATTGCGCCGGGTGTATGATAAGACCCCAAAAGAGTTGGACGGAGGCAAAAAATTAAAAGACTATACAGTCTACAAATGAAATTGTTTTGAAATGTTTTTCAATAAACATGTTTAATAGCAAAGCATTAAGTTTCATGTTTGTGTATAAAAGGACCGTCTTCTCAATCTTTGCAAATAAATTGGATCACAGCTCATTATTTTGTGCAAAGATATCAAACTTTGATTATGTTTACATACAGTAACTTTGAACTCTGAAAAACTTTCCTATCTTTTTTCCAATTAAATAAAGTTTAAAGAACATAAATTGCTGTTCCAACTTTTTTTTTCCAATTGGCTTTGTACGGTGTTTGATCCTATGTGTTCATGTGACACATTTAGCTGTTGTTTGAGCTGAGAAGTCAGTGCAGTGAATGATGGCTGGTAGTTTAGAGGATGTGGGCCAACAGATGAAGCCTACTTACTCCCATCATGCACTTGGGCCTTTGGTTGAGTGTTATAATTGGAACACCTCGACAGGGTTAAGTGGGAGTCAAGAGCTCATCTCCATAATGCTTCCATTTTACCACATTTCTTACGACAATTATGAAAGTCAACAAGGCATGGGATGAGATGGCCTCTTTCTGGTTTCCTGTCACACGGTGGTTCAATTTCAGTTCACAGATAATTTGCTATAAGTAAAACAGAAAGTCATGTGACCTTTATAAAACAGTTTAACAGATGACACAGATGGAATCATTCATTTATTTAAATATAACAAATATTAATACAAAAATTATAAACGGTGTAAAATGTGTAATTACTGTGACTTTCACTTATGAGCATCAGTTTAAGGCAATAAATTAGTCATAAATAAACAAACAAACAAACAAACAAACAATACATAAATAAATTTGATCAATAATAATACTAATATTATTATTATTAATAATAATAATAATAACAGCAACCAAAACAACAGTAGTATTAGTATTAGTAGCAGCAGTGATAATGATAAAACATAATAATAAAAAAACCCAGAAAAGACAATATATATACAGTATATATATACATATATATATATATATATATATATATATATATATATATATATATATATATGTATATATATATATATATATATATATATATATATATATATACATATATATATATATATATATATATATATATATATATATATATATATATATATATATATATATATATATATATATACATATATATATATATATATATATATATATATATATATATATATATATATATACACATACATATATATATATATATATATATATATATATATATATACATATATATATATATATATATATATATATATATATATATATATATATATATATATATATATATATATATATATATATATACATACATACACACACACACACACACACACACAAACACACACAGTTGAAGTCAGAATTATTACCCCCACCCCCTGAATTATTAGCCCCCGTTTATTTTTTTTTTTCCCAATTACTGTTTAGCTGAGAGAAGATTTTTTTCAACACATTTCTAATCATAATAGTTTTAATAACTCATTTCTAATAACTGATTTATTTTATCTTTGCCATGATGACAGTAAACAATATTTTACTAGATATTTTTCAAGACACTTCTATACAGCTTAAAGTGACATTTAAAGGCTTAACTAGGTTAATTAGGTTGACTAGGCAGGTTAGGGTAATTAGGCAAGTTATTGTATAACAGTGGTTTGTTCTGTAGACTATCGAAAAAAAATATACAGCTTAAATATCTGCCATATTTTTTTTTGCCAACTACAGAAAACATTTGGTTGAGGTTATTGCTGCCAAAGGATCAACCAGTTATTAAATCCAAAGGTTCCCACACTTTTTTCCATCCTGTACTTTGAATGTTTACATGTTGGGTTCAACAAAAACATATCATGTTTGTGTGGTATTCGTTTGAGCAGACTGTGTTTCTATTGCTGTGACTTCATGCCAAAATCTAAGCAATCCCAAAGGATTCACATATTTTTTTCTATTAGTATTAGTAGTAGCAGTAATGATGATAAAAAAATAATAATAAAAAACCCAGAAGGGATAATATATATATATATATATATATATATATATATATATATATATATATATATATATATATATATAATGCAATACACAATATATACACAAAATGCAAAACTATTTAGGTGCTTTTTTTACTTGTAAAAATTTATTCTATGCAGTAAAGGACATGCAAACATGCAAAATACTTTGCTAATATATGAATAGAAAATAATATTTTTATAATTTTAAATATTAGCAAAATATTTGCTAATATGAATGGAAAGTAGATTTTTATTAAACAGCCGTGTATGTGTATGTATGGCTTATCCTGTCGCAAAATACGGCTAAAAGTTCTATACAACAGTAATAGTTTGATTATGGTCTTTACATGTCTGTACTGCACTTCAATAATGTGACTAAAATAGGAATACTGCACATGTCTTAATTCCATTCATGTTCATAACAATTATGACTTTCAGCATATCTAAAGTGCTATTCCATCGCATAGTTAGAAACCAAGGTAATGTATGAGGCTGCAGTTGTAGCCGCTGTTGCCCAAGAGAGTCACACGTGCAACACCGAGGCCAGCCAGGGTTGCCAGGTGTGTGCAAAGCACTTGATTTAAGGTTCAAATCCAATCCTGCCTCCAATCGTCAACGCTAAGTTCACCCTCACACACCATCATAACATCACAACTTTTCACCTACACAACAAATCTCGTCAAGATTTAACCTCAATTTAATTTAATCTTTAGACACGATGCCTTGTCACACTCCTATTTCATACACAATAAATAAATAAATAAATAAATAAATAAATAAAGCTATTAACTTGTAATCTTGAAATGAAATGCAGTAGAGATGTTTTTTTCCCCAAAAACATATACACAAAACAGCTCACTGTCTCTCACAAAACTGTAAAGTTGTCCAGTGCACTCTTATCTCTCTCCCTTTCCTTTGTTAGATGTCATTGAGAAAAAGCTCACTCGTGATTAGACTTGAAGCAAGTGAGTGGCTGACAAGATTGCTTGAGTGGCAGAGAGACACGCTGGAGTCATTTACTCTGCCTGTGAGATGCGAGTCAGGTGAACGGTCACAGACAAACCAGATGAGATCTATGCGGAGGAATAAATGGATCCGGGTCAAAGCCGAGGTGATGGGGAGATTGTCAGATCGAGTCAAAGGCACCAGGGGGTTTGGAGAGAAGCAGGTAGATTATACATTATTTAAGTGGATAATCCTGTGGATAATTCATGAGGAGTATTCAGGTTATTTCTGAGGCCATTTAACTAGAATATGTGTAATACATACTATCACATATGATATGGTGTTGACATATTTGCTAAGCTGCAGTTTCAGAATGTTAGGATGTCACAAAAGCCTCCAGAAAGTGTTCAACACAAGCAAGCAAGCAAAAAGTTTCCCGGATAATTCCACTTAACAGTTCAGCAAACAAGATCCTATACAGTACACCATCGGCCTGTTTCAGAAAGGAGGTTAAGTGAAAACTCTGAGTATTTTAACCCTGAAATGAGAGAAACTCTGGGTTTTCCGTTTCAAAATGGCAGGTTTGTCAAACTCGAGAAAGCAAGGTAAGTCAAGCCTGTTTCTGAAAGAGAGGTAACTTTAACTCAGAGTCAGTTACCGTGGTAACTTACTCTCTGAACCTAACCTGGTCAGGAGCAGGTTTTATTCTCTAAACTCTGAATTTCTGTCAGTCTTCTCGCCTTTTTTAAAGACGAAGTGGTATTTCTCGCCTTAGCCTTACATTTCCACCCACCTATTTTAATGCTCATTTTGGATATGTGCATAAAAACGATTGATGGAAACGTTATGATGCACATAACTTTTAAAAATATGCATAAAAAACATGCGCATAACTGAGCAGGATAATTTTTTATTCGATAAGAAAAGATGCGCATAAACTGCGATGAAAACACTTTTACTGAACAAATTCCAGTATGCGCATTAAAAAAGGTTTGTTATAAGAGATGATAATGAAAATGTTTGTGAATGGACAAACCAGCTGGCTGAGCACATTGTAAAACATCTTAAATGTTGTTTTGGTCATTATAAAACGCCTAAATCGTTTTAGTACTAATGTATATTATTAATTACCTCCAGAGCGCTTGGAGCGTGTCAAGATCGTCTGTTCTCCCCGTCTCATGGCTTCAAACGCCCCCATGTGTTCATTGTGTGTCAACTTTGTCTTCTGAGATGCAAGTACGTTTAGCCTATTAAATAAAGAAAAGATTGACGCAGCTTCTTCTACCGCAGTAAATTCTGTTTTTACTGTTGATATTTGGCGCCAGTTAATCAGGAAGTGACGATTTTGTTCTCTTTGATTCATTGGATGGAAACGCTGCTTTATTAGCACGTCTTTTTTGTGTTATTCCAGTTTTGCACATAAATTTAGTCAATATTTTTGGATGGAAACATAGCTATTGCCTACATTTCAGTCACACAAAGAACAAAGTCACGTACGAGAATGGCTTGTTCTTTTTTAAATAATTAGCTTAAATTTACTGACCTTCGACATGTACTGTAACTAGATTAATGGGATTATTACTCCTAAAAACTATTTGTTAGTACTGCTTACATTCTAAATGTCATATCAACCTCTACACGTGATCAATAATAGAGGCAGACACACAAGTGCACTTGTAAATCTATTAAAACTGATCAGCGTGTATAAAAGTGGGAACGTGTACAAATTTCATAAACGTCACACATTACTTTATTATACTTAAATATTTAAATTCTTTAGATCTAAAATTAGGCATTAACTTGAGCAGCTATGTTTTCCCACGCTAACTGTCTCTGTTTCACTGATGCAGTGGTGTTGCTTTTTTTAATATATGCTCATATTTGCTATAACTTTGCATGAGCACATCAAGTTCAGCTAAAGAAAGAAATGCTGATCTCTTTTTTTTAGATGATGCTATGGTCACTCGTAATATCTGTGCTCCATTGATAATGCCTTTTTATAGTCGCGGTGTGCGCTTAACTCTGAGTTGGTCTACTCAAAGTTGATTGACCCAACTCAGATCAGCTATTCTGAAACCGAAAACTCTTAATCTCTCGGTAAATCAACTCAGAGTTCAAGTTTAAACTCAGAGTTGGTTGAACCTCCTTACTGAAACAGGCCCCAGCACTTCTTAAATTCTGGATTAACATTGGTTACAATTTCCTGTAGAGTCTAGTAACAGTTTAGTAAATTACTCTAAATCAATTACAGCCCCATTTATCTTGCTATAAATGCATTTACAGTATTGTATATCTTTACTGTAAAATATACAGAAATTTTCACAATGCAATTTTAAAATCCAGTAACATATTGCATAAATGTCCTACAGTAAACTACAATTCATATTACAGTAATTTACTGTATAGTTTACAAACAATTAACAGCACATGTCTAGATACTGAGCAAGAGAGAATTCAATCCGGATATATTTTAAAAGCACTAGTTACTTGTAAGTGATTAATAGTGTGGATTTTGTACTTGCATATTAAACTTTTAATTTCAGTATGGGGGCATAGGCTCAAATATTGCACTTGGCCAATCTGATCTCACAAGGAAACTTAACTATTTTTTTGTTTTGTCAGTTTAGTGGCTAATTTTTGCAAATTCATACGAGTTTAGAAACCCCACCCCTAAACCCAACCGTCATTAGGAGATGAGCAAATCAATCTAAAATGTACGTATGAGATCAAACAAATTCGTGCGAATTAGCCCCTCAATCAAAACGTTATGAATTGCCATGAGATAGCATTGGTTGGCTTGATTTTCATTCAAAACAGAGAACATTGTGTGCAGGCATCACTAAACAGTTCTCATGAAAGCGCACAATATACTGACACTGAAGAGAAAAAACAACTGTTGAATTTTTTTGTTTTATGTGCTCATAGAAGTATTCATAAAAGTGGTAACATCCTAATTCAACCACTGAAGGCATATGGTCTGTTTTGAGGAAGACGGTAAACTTGCTGTACATGGCAGTTCTCAAGTAAAATACCGTAATTTGTATTCAGAAGATAAATGAAGATCTCATGGGTTTGGAACAACATGAAGGGTGAATAATTATTTACACTGTTTAATTGTTGGGGTTAAATATGCCTTTACTACAATGTTATACTGTATAAGACCAACTGTTTAATATAGGAAAAAATAAACAAGGCTATCTAAACAAACACAAATCTTAATCTTATTTCTATGTATACATCTTTAAGGGATCTTTTACATAATACAATTGCCATAAAAGTTCAGTTACCAACATTCTTTAAAATGCTAAAGTTCCACATGACATGAGGGTGAGCAAATGATAATGTTAATTTTGGGGATAATGTAGGCCTATTCTTTAACACTTACATGAATGAAGACATTATTACAAAATTCCAATGTGAGCCCTTTTAGAAGAATAAAATAACACTCGTTCATTGATTCGCTTGACGTCTCCTCTTAAAGTATTGAGTGCGACTCTATTGAGCTCTCAGTTCTGACCGAGAGAGCAAAGAGCTTGTGTCAATGACAAACACAAGCGCTACAGATCACTTTGAGGAAAGCACTGACCCATCACTCCAGAAACACTATCATCTCCATGACCCGTTGACTAATGAGACCATTTTGTACTTAACTGTGTTGC
The DNA here is from genome assembly GCA_903798195.1 of Danio kyathit. Classification (NCBI taxonomy): domain Eukaryota; kingdom Metazoa; phylum Chordata; class Actinopteri; order Cypriniformes; family Danionidae; genus Danio; species Danio kyathit. The sequence goes on along the minus strand of LR812531.1, from coordinate 25,656,222 downwards.
CATGATTTATTCAAGTCTCCGTTCAGGTGCACTAAGAAGTCCAATATGAGTAAAGCAGGAGAATTTAAAACAATGAGTAACTCAGACAGAGAGGTTAGGGATCTTAAGTTCATTTACAGTACATGCTCAATTTCATGGTTGCTATAAAGTCATTGCGACTCAACAGAAACCAATAATGATTTCAAAAACACATCAAATTCTCATTTTTATGTGTATTTTAAAGGTGCAGTAGGTGATTGTTTTCAGAAACATTTTTTGTTGTGCTGGTTGAAAGTCTCTTGACATTCCAATGATAATGATTAAAGTAAATGATCTAAATGTATTTATATGTATTTTTATATTCTGGGTGAGGCATAAGACTAAAAAAAATAATTCTGATAGCCCAAACTGTCTGCCAACAAATGTAGATTTGTGTCACGGTTGTGGATCTGTCTGTTTCTCTTATATGTGTGTGTGTGAGTATGGGTGTGTTTGTTTGGGTGCACCTTCACCGTGTGGCTGTGTGTGTTTACATGTCGTCAGCTGAGCGGTCACGTGCTTTGCTGTTGCTCAGCATCGCTCAGCTGTTATCAGCTTTATCTGTTCAGTGTTTGTATCTCGTGTTGTCAGTTCGTTGTGGTTCACGTCTGTGTCTGTTCCCTGTTAGGCTTCTCTCGCTGAATCCGTTGGTGGTGAGTCATCAAAGAGTCTGTTGCTTTTGGACTTGTCAAGCACGGCATGGTTTCATTGAAGTTGTTACTGCTGTTTGCACTGATGACACTCACAAGAGATTCACTTTGTTTTGCTGCTCTGAATAACTATTACCACTGTTAAGCGTTTCTTGAGAGATGCACCATTGCTCTACCCCTTCCCTCGATATCTGGTGAGATATCCATGAGAGACTTCCCTCTGGATCTGTTGATCTGAAGAACTATTATCGCTGTTAAGCGTTGTCGATTACCTTGAGAGATGCATCATTGCTCTACCCTATCCCTCAATATCTGGTGAGATCTATACAGTTGTTACTTCCTGATATATACAGTTGTTATTTCCTGTTATGCTTGTTAATAAATCAACTTGCATTCACTTGCATTTGGGTCTCCTGCGTATTTGTGACAGATTTGTACATCTGCACACCCCTGTTCACGCAGACTGAACCGCCGTTTGTGAGTGCACGTGCGTTCTGGAGCACACAAGAGAGAGAGTGACAGTAAAAACAAATGCTAAATCAAATCTTTTGAAAATCCTGAATCAATATTGGAGTTACTTTTGCATACTGGAGAAAGGACGACACCATGGCTGAATTATTTCTTTTAGACAGGTAATGTTACGTTTAAAAACTATTTTAGTCACGCAAAGCTAATGTAGATTTTATAGTTTTACGAATGGGTTATATGCACGGAAGTGTTGTTCAGACACTTCCAGTGAAAGATTGATGTGACTATTTTCAATTTCATAAGGGATCTTTTACATCATCGATAATGTAGATTTTAATTTAGTTTAATAACGAAACGTAAGTAAATAGCGCTACTCCACCTAGCCTGCTTTACTGAGGTGAAGTTGGTTTTATATTCACATTGGTTCATTTCTGAACAATGACAACCTGTGATGGGCTCCCTGTATTGTTTGCCATGCTACTCTGAATATTCGGTCTGAAATAGCATGTAAGTATGGTTTAGTCCTGCACCCTGCCAGCCAAGCACCATAGTTATTTTAGAGGAAAGCACGTAAGAGAGTGAGACCAGCAATCCTTGCATGGATGAAATATTGCACATTATGAGAAGATTTGCTTGCTACACAACCGAACATGTGCTAGATATAATACAGTTCTCGTTCGGAATTGTAGTATCATAAAGTTTTCTAACTGGCGAATGACATGATCTAGTGAGTTGTTGACTGTCATCTTTAAAGGTGCAGTATGTAAGTTTGACACCCAGTGGTTGAACTAGGTATTGCACTCCTGGATCATAATAAAAGTATGCGGCAATGCCAGATTGTGTACAGGAGCGAGTGATTTAAACTGTGTTCTAAATAAAAGCAACGACACGCGATAGAGGGAATATTTTCCATATTAAAAGGAGTTTTTGTCCTAACCAACACCTCGAATTGATATATTAGAAATGGCTTCTATTTCTCACAGCTGAACAACAAAAACCTATGACAGCTAGATCACCTCAGGTAAGCCTTGTGTGCTTTATTCTGTGCTAAATGCTAACAATGCGAGTTTGAATGCATTTTACATGGCATTTGTTGCCATATACTGAATGCAGAAAGTTCACCTCAGATCTTGAAAATACAATAAACCGTCTGAAATTAAACTTTAGAACTAAACACATATGAGTGATTCAGCATCTACATTGATGTTAAAGTGGGTTAACATGTATTAAATAGATTCTAAACCTTACCGTTTCATGAGTGAGTGCATATTCTGTGCTTCTGAAAGGCTGTATTTACATTTCTGCCGTGTTTCGTCTGGTGCAAACAGCCAAATAGCTGATCACTGCCTCTCTCGTCACAGCGTGTTGTTAGGACACGCGGTTACAATGTAACCTGCTCACCTAATGTTTACGTTCGTAATATTTATGTAATTTGCTAATTAATAACCTCATGTGGAACTGCATCTTTCTCCCATACTGTTCTTTTTGGTCACGGACGCATGCTTTCAGAGTCTTTCTGAATGAATGAATGAAATACGCTGTTTTCCAACAAGGCAACCCAGGGTGCTGAATTATAATTGGCTAAACTGGCATCGTGCATATGAAATTTATCTAAACAAAGACAGCGTTCCGGCACGGAAAAACCATTTTCAAAGCAGAATATCTGACTTCAGCATTGTTATTCAGTTAAACAAGTATGTTCACTTGGGATGTTTCTTAAATATCTGCACACATATTATGTTATTTTTATGCTTTAGAAGAGTCAAAAACTTACATACGCACCTTTAAGGTGCACGTTCATGATTTGAGGAGCCGTGGCTTTGGTCAGCAGGGACTGTGTTCTCAAAGCTATTATGCTAACGGTTAGCATAGCAGATCACCTACTGCACCTTTAATGCTTGTTTCAAAGTAAATAATCGATTCACTTAAAATAAAAAGACTATCTTTATTTATTCATCGTTTTGAGGGTATGGTCAATAAGCTATTTTTCCTAGGACTGTCTGTGTTTATGGGGTGCACTGTGACATGTTCATGTTTAACCTCTTAAAGTTAAGTGCTATTTTGGGGTTTCCGCCAGGATTTTGCCTACTCAAATTAAAAAGCTTCCCAAATCCACATGCAGAGGAGTAAATGCAAATTTGGTATCATTTTAAAGAAAACCCTGAATTTTCATAAAACACTGTTGAAAGTGATTAAAATAATTGTATATGCTGTCTGTGTTATATTAAACCCCTCTAAAAAAGAGGCACTTTTTTTGCAAACTCAAATGTGACTTTAGGTTCTGTGTGGTCTAGGTTTAATTAATTTTGGTGATTCCTGCACATGTCAGTAATCATAGGGAAAAAAAAAAGTAATAAGAGAACGGAATGGGGTATTGGGTCAATACGGACCTTTAAAATTTAAAGAATGCAGAAGTAAATGACGTCACGAACCCTGTACCAGGTCCCAAAGTTTAAGAGGTTAAAAATATAAATAATAAAAAATAGGACATTATTTTTTACATATACACCACTGTTTTCATTCTGCTCAAAATCTTAAGATGACTTCCTGCTTCTGTGAGGTCTGTACCTTAGAAATACACAATGGGCTCTGATTGGCTAATTAGTTCTAGTGTGATCTAGTGTGTTCTGATTTGCTAACTGCCTAGTGCATGTTTAAATAATGGCATGCCTCTGGGGTGGGCATTATCTAAATTTTAGGGTTTGTGTTGTTACAAGATAATTAATTGATATTAATACCTATTATTTGCCACACCCTCACCTAGAAAGCTTATTGTTAAGGCCATTTGTTGTAGGCCTAAAAAGTGAATTATGTCTAAAAAAATAATAATAACAATAATATTAATTTTGGTAACCGCTTTTATGCACAAACAGCAACATTACACACTAACTAAACGGAACTATAATAATCAAGGACCCCTTTAAATATATATGGCTGTCCTCTATAAGGCTTCTTTAAAGGACAGGGGGTGTGTTTGTGTGTCTGGCTCCATTTCAGCTTTCAGTGGACACCTGTCTTCTCTGAAGGTGTGCTCCTCCTGCCTGTGTGACCACTCTCTCGTCCCAGATTGCCTCACGTCCCTCAAGTGTCACGCAGTTCAATTTCTCATCAGGCACTAACAAAACCTCAGTGGAATGAAAGTGTCGTTCTCTCAGTTTGCCCTCTCGTCTGCCTCTTGGCGTCTCTGACAGGATTGTCTCTGCAGCAGATGTCGGGACGAGGCCTGCACCGGGGGGCCAGAACCTTCATTTCATAATTCACAGTTCCAAAGCATCAAGACTTGTTTTGTACAATAGCAAGTTTCATTAAGAGTAAAGACCTCTGTGGTGGAATTTGGTAAGTTATTGTCATTTATCCAGCACTTATTTTTTTAAGTGAGAGTGCAATCTAAAATGTACAGTTTACAGGAATGGTTAGTAATATAAAAATGAAAATTACCCCACAATTTACATACTTTTAACCCCCTGGCAGCGTTTCGGTTAAGCCTAGTTCACACTACATGACTTTAAACATCAGCAGATCGCTGTGCCGTTTACACTAGATGACTTGATTTTGTGTCTTTTAATAGCTGTGGTGTTCAACACTACGTTACTCTGTGTAAATAATCCACAAGAGTGGGGTCACACACTACATGATCTGACAACAACTCACTTGCCAACAGCTCAGTCAAGCTACTAAACAACAGCCAATGAAATTTTGAGGGAGGAGTCGTCAGAAATAGATGAACTTTATTGGCTGCTTGTGTGCTGACTGCCTCACAGGCAGCATTTCAAGCTTTCAAGGGAGCGTTTAAAAACCTCATCAATCAGATGATGCGTCAGCGGATCAAGCACTCATCTGCAAGGGTAAAGTGGATAGATGTGGCTTTAACACTAGAACTACCGAGGCAGTCGGAGAGTTTTTAATTTTTGCAATTTAATAAATCTTTGAAAGAGAACTAACATATCTATAACACCCTGATGTTTCCTAAATGTCTGTGTATTTCTTTCTAACGTTGTTATTTTTTTTAATTACAAAACAGTAAAGAACTGAGCATTTCTACCTTTAATTACCATATTGGTCAAAATGACTGCATCCATGTCTGCTACTTTTCACTGTGACTTTAAATTTGCATGCATTTTTTGCCTAGCAGCTTCCTGCTAACATAAACATAACTTTCTGATAGCAAACACATAAATTTACTTCAGATATACGTTTTAAAGCAACGTATTCTGTGCCGCGAAATAGTTTGAAAGTGAAAATAAAAGCGAGGCGCAGACCTTTGTGTGTTCTAGTATCTTATCTACATATTTATAGGCTGTATTACCAAAATAATATTTTTAGGGTAATGCTGTCATAAAATATGATGACAGACATTCAAAGCTTAATTTTAATATCTCAATAGAAGTTCTGAACGTAAATATGACGTGATATATGACGTCGTATATGAGAATGGTCAGAATGACCAGTATATTAATTCTTATAGTTACAGAAATCCAGTTTCACTGTTAATACAGCCTACTCTCGTTTCTGTGTTAACGCAGAATAAAGCGAGTGCATCAATGCCCATTCTGGCCAATCACAGACGTTTCTGATAAGCTCCTGAGCACACGGCCAGTCAAATTGTGGGATTGGTGGATTCCAACCAACCATTGTAAAGAAGATCCGTCATGTACGAGGTGACAGACTGGACAAGTCAGGCGAAAGCAAAGACCGAATGCTCGCAAGGTATATCAAGTGTGCACACGAGAGAGACCGAGTGCGCACAAGAGAGGCCTAGTGTGCTTTCGAGAGTCTGAATACACGCGAGGTAGACCACGTGTGTGTGCGAGAGAGACCAAGAGACTATTAACGTTACTGTTATTAATTACTATTACTAATACTATGTTTGTTGTTTCAATTAAATAAGCACACATTTTTTATCTATGTAACAAAAATGATTAGTTTAGTAGACAAATATCTGCTATATTTCTGAATATAGATGTATACAACAACAGATAGCAGGTTTTGAGGATGAGTTTCACTAAATTGATTCTGAATGATAATTCAGATTACTTTTATTTATTTATTTCATAAAGGTTTTGTGTTTGTTGTGTATTGTTGCTAGTTGTCATAACTAAGCTGTGAAGGAACATGTTTAAGGGTTAAATACAAACCTTTATGATGCTGAAGCAACTTTGGTTTTAGCTTGTTTGCTTCTGAATATATTATTTAGCTGGTTTATCACATTGTGATATTTTCATTTTTGTACTGCTGGTCTGACTTAAACAAAAAGTAATATCTATACACTAATTTATTTAGGTCTGTCTTGTGTTTTATTAGTGAAAATGGTAATTAATTCAAACTGTGAAGTTGATAAACAAGGGCAGCACAGTGGCACAGTGGGTAGCACAATCGCCTCACAGCAAGAAGGTCACTGGTTCGAGCCTCGGCTGGGTCAGTTGGCATTTCTGTGTGGAGTTTGTATGTTCTCCCTGTGTTCTCGTAGGTTTCCTCCAGGTGCTTTGGTTTCCCCCACAAGTCCAAAAACGTGGTTTGGGTGAGCTAAATTGTCCGTAGTATATGTGTGTGAATGAGTGTGTATGGATGTTTCCCAGTGATGGGTTGCAGCTAGAAGGGTATCGGGTGCATAAACATATGCTGGATAAGTTGGTGGTTCATTCTGCTGTGGCGACCCCTGATTACAGTTTTTCTCAGTGGCTTTGGTGCATTTGTCACAACACTATTTACATTTGCACAACAGTTAATGCATTTCTCAAAACAATTAGTCGCTTGTGCACATCAAAGTAGCAGTTTCTCATTTCTTCCAACAAATTGCAAATGCTTTTGGACATGCATCAATTGCTTTCGTACAACTCTCTGCTGTTTTATAACATTATCATTTGCTTATGTCATGTCAGTCAAAATGAACTAAACTTGTGAATGGTGAATAGTCATTCCATATAAAACTAATAGTCCTCATTTCATTACTTGAGTCATTACATACAAAAATGTTGAACTAGTTAAAATCTGTCAAGCTAATTTTATTAAAAAAAAACTAAAAAAATATATTATCTTCTTCTAAATTAAACAGTTTCATCAATGATTTGCAGACCTATGTATGTTGTAGGTTCAGTTCCATTGTGTACTGCAATATTGTTTACAGCTGTGCACAGCTCTACCCAAAGGAAGTGTATGTTTGTTGTAAATAAGGGTGTATTTATTCTGTTGCACTAAAATGCACCAAAGCGACTGAGAAAAACTGTAATAGAGACTAAGCCGAAAAGAAAAGAAATGAATGAAGTAATTAGTAAAGTAATTGAGTTACTTTTTCAACGAAGTAACTAATAACTGTAACTAGTAACTATTTTTCAGTAACTAGCACAACACTGCTAGCATACACAGACATGTGTGCTTTTGGAAGCTTAAAATTTGAAACTACTCAAAATGTAACTTGTGGCTTATACACAGAGGATGGATTGAGAGTGAGTAAATTATTGGGAATTTTTTTTTGGGGTGAACTATTTATTTAATTGCACCAAACTGTTTCAGACCATATTATGCGATTTTTATTTAAATTCTCAAATCCAAGCAGATGTTTATTAATCACTTCTAATCACCATTCAGTCGAATGTCTTAAATGTTTTGTGCTGCAAACTGACCTGTTCAGTTTACATCTTTCCTGCACCCATTCACACATCCCTATCAAATGGCTAGCATGATAGCATAGCACAGGTCTTACTGTTTGTTCTAAGCATGGTCTTAGCATTATTATACAAACCCCATATTTTTGCCCCAAACTCGCTTTATGATGTGAAAGTAATTGTGATGCCGAAGAAAAATCAAGCATTTGCAGAAACAAATGCTCAATATCACAGTTTTTTATATTGTTATCAAGTAAATTCAAACTTGCTGAGCTTAAGTTGAAATAAAAAACTTGAAAATACTTATTATGTAGACAACTTTTAAGATAATTTTTGCTTATTTTTTAATTAAATTTTATTTTTAACTTAACAGTTGTCCCAACAAACCTCTGTTAAATGGAAAATACAAGATAGCAAAGTCTTCCAAATATCTACTATAGTTTCCTCTTCCACATAATACAAGAAACAGTGAGTAAATGATAACAGAATTGCCAACTGTATGTGCATTTTCCATTTAACGCAATCATGCACAGGACCACAGCCAAACTCCTAGTTCTGTCATTAATTCTCATAATCACCTCACCTTTCGAGTTTTCAAATTTCCTGTCAGACACTGACCTTCCTTCTGTCTTCGAGCCAGGCATTTACCAGCTCCTTTCTTTCTTTTTTCCGCTTTTAAACACCAACAAGGAACGAGATAGTGAGTGAAAAATAAGATGTCTCTTTTACAAGTTATTAAAACTCACAAAATATGCCAGTGCAATGCATTTGTTCTGCAAAATCAGGACAACCAAGCCACAGTCAGACTGTAAGTGTGTGCGTGTGTGTGTTTGGACACAGGGCAGCGGTGTGGCAACAGCTTCTGATAAGGACAGAGAAGTTCCTGTCAAAAAGGCACCCGGGAGCCATTTATCTCACACCAACCCAGGTTTTGGAGTCCAGAAAGTCAGTGCCACTGTCTCTCAAGACACTTTCCTGTTCGCCTTGCGAGGCACGATGACTCATTGGGAGCAATTGAGGTAGCCGGACCTTTGCAGTGCAATATCATGGCTGGTTTTTATGCCTCTGTTTATGCTAGTGTAACTAATGACTGTTTATTTTACAAAAGCTAGACCAAAAGAAGCAGCGAGATAAATCAAGCATGCACTGTTTTTTTAATTTATTTTTTTTATTATTATTTCTGCTGTATCCACTCAAGACATTATCATGCAACTCACATGCATGCACTCACACACACTCTTAGACAAGCACGGCTAGACCTACATGTGCAATCCACAGATTACATGGCCAAGCACATGGTTCTTGCAGATGGAGGAGTGCAAGCTGGGAAAAACACTGTAAAATATTCAGACCTCTGTCTCACTGTAGCTGTACATTCCAGAAGCTTTTAATGCTTCTGGACTGCAAACATGCCTCGCCTCACTCTTTCTGGCTTTTTATTTGTTGAGGGAGTGTTTTCCAAGACATAATTTGTGGGGGTATCACTCTGTCATCTGTCAGAGCATAGAAGCCTGTGTGTGTGTGTCTGTGTGTGTGTGTGTGTGTGGGTGTGAGAGTTCAGATAATTTGGATTAAAAAGAAACACTGCATAGTGACCGTGATGGTGTGGTAATTAGTAGGTATTAACATCAATTAATTATCTTGTGACTCGAAGGCTAAATCATTAATGTCATTTAGTCTGAGAAGTGTTTATTGAAAATGAATGTGCTGAAACAACATCTTATAAAAGTTTTTGTGCAGCCTATGCATGTAGCATATGTATATATGATCATTATGGGTTAAAAGATAAATCTCCAAGGAAATGAATATTTTTTCTGCTTAAAAAAATCAAACAAAACAACTCAAGATCAAATAAACCAACCACAAAACAAACAAACCATTCCAGATAATAACACACCAGAAAAAAAAGATAACATACAAACCTGAACAAGACCAAACAAGAAACAAAACAGACATAAGCAAGAGCAAACTAAACAAGAACCAAAACAAACATAAATGTCGGCGCCAGTGGTGTAGTGGTTAGTGCGTCGACACATGCACTCCGGTGCTCAAGGTGACCCGAGTTCGATTTCACCTCCCGGTCCTATGACAATCTCTTTACCTCTCTCTGCTCCCCATGCTCTTCTGTCAGTTCTCTCTACTTTTCTATCCAATAAAGGTGAAAACCTCGAAAATATAACTATAAAAAAAACAAGCAAACATAAAAACATAAACAAAATGAATTAAACAAAACAAAACAAACATAAACAAGACCAAATTAAACCAGAAACAAAACAAACATAAGCAAGATTAAAATAAATGAAACAAAACAAACATAAGCAAGACCAAACTAAACAGGAAACAAAACAAACACAAACAAGACCAAACTAAACAAGAAACAAAACAAACACAAACAAGACCAAACTAAACAAGAAACAAAACAAACATAAACAAGACCAAACTAAACAAGAAACAAAACAAACAAACAAGATTAAACTAAACAAGAAACAAAACAAACAAACAAGATTAAACTAAACAAGACACAAAACAAACGTAAACAAGACCAAATAAACAAGACACAAAACAAACGCAAGCAAGACCAAACTAAACAAAAAACAAACAAACGTAAACAAGACCAAACTAAAAAAGAAACAAAACAAACATGAACAACACCAAACTAAACAAGAAACAAAACAAACAAACAAGATTAAACTAAACAAGAAACAAAACAAACAAACAAGATTAAACTAAACAAGACACAAAACAAACGTAAACAAGACCAAATAAACAAGACACAAAACAAACGTAAACAAGACCAAACTAAACAAAAAACAAACAAACGTAAACAAGACCAAACTAAAAAAGAAACAAAACAAACATAAGCAAGACCAAACTAAAGAAGCAACAAAACCAAGCGGCAAAATCCCGCTCTACCTTGTGAAGCTAATACTGAAGTAACTAACACTGCAATTCATCGAAATTCCGCTAGGCCTGGCTCCATAACAGAGCACATTTGTATTGACCCCAATGTTAAAATGGCTAACTTTACAGCAGCTAATATTACCCTTTTATAGGGGGGGTAGTGGTCACTTGAGTGACAGCTAGGTCTTGCTGGTTGCCGTCAGGTCACTTCGGGCTGATTAGCCGCTGAGCTTGGCATATACATCATGTTTTTTTTTTGTTTGTTTTTTAGGTAGCTTTACACAATCAATTGCCTTTTGGAATTATTTCCTACAGTTATCAGATAATATGACATGCTGTGTGCACTTAATTGTGTTAACAAACCATTCAGGTTGCCTCCATTTTCCAGGTGAGTGAAATTATATACTTATATACCATCTCTATAAATGTATTTGTTTTATTTAAGATCATTTATCATTTAGAACTTGAATGCACTCCAGAATCTGACAGATTGATTAGCTGTAGGCTAACATCTGAAGATGTTGTCATACAGTGTTATGCCGGAATTTTATAAATAGCCTCTCATTTACTAACACAGACTATATTTGAAATATTTGGAAGTAATTTGCGTTTTCCTCCTGTAGAAAAATGTCAAAAGAACAATGCTTATTGGCTCAATGTATTACAACAGTGTTTTCAAAAGCCAAAACACTTTATTGCTATAGTACACAACCAAGCACATGTGGTCGGAATACAAATGAGTCGCAGGTAATGAAGTATTAAACGTTTCTTCCAAAGAAAAGCCTGTCTAAGCGTAATGCCATCAGGCATCTGTAGCTCGCTCACACCCCGCCTCTTTGCCCTTGTTTGGTTACCCCCCCACCCCACCCCACCCGGCAATGGTTGGCCACATCCAGTTGTAGCTTCATTTGCATTCTACAGAAACCTATGGGTGACGTCACAGATACTACTTCAATATCTTTTACAGACTATGAACAAAACAGAAGCAAGACAAAACTAAACAAGGAATTAATCAATCAATCAATCAAATGTGACTATGTTACTATGCTGCCATGTAACTTATTATAAATAAATATGTTTTTTTTTTTTTTCACAACAGGCAGTTAGAAAAAAAAGAGTGTTTTCCTCCCTTTTCCTAACCACAGATACTGTGAATACTAGGGATTTGTGATTACATATAAATCAATATACAAAGTCAAATATTTAATGCATATGCATTTAAAAAGCAGTAGGAGTTTGTAGAAAGTATGCAAATGTGTGCATGAACCAGAGTACTAGGGGGATCAAGCAAGCAAGTGAGTGAACAACTAAATAGCATAAAATAAAAAAGAAAAAGAGACGTGGACAGGCTGTAAATTCACTTCAGGTCTAGAGTGGCAAACTCGGATAGAAGGATGTGATGAGCATCATTACCTGCACGATTAATGAGGCATGGGATGTGCCCGTGTCTTTGTTTCTTTGTATAAAGATATTTCGGTTGCCAAATACTCCTCCATCTGTAACGCACTGGAAACCCTGTCAGTCTCTGTTGGTGTTTATGAAGCTCTAATGCTTACACACAGCAGAGACTCCATTTTAACTTCTGAGCGGCATCAAAACGCCGAGATTAATGACAGGATACATTTGCTGGAGCAAAGCCATCATCACATACAGAATGCTGCGAGCATAAAGCTGGCTAAAAATATGCTCGCAGGCGCTGTTGTGTTTTATCAGCTTGTGCAGGCTGCTGGTGAAAGTGCTAGTTATTGCTAAGAAGGGGCCTATGGATCAGTGTGTGTGTGTGTGTGTATGTGTGTATGTATGTGCTCAGTGCATGTTTTCTCATTGCTATCTGGCCAGCCCTGTGCTTTTCAATCCTTCAGTCCCAATATATTCTCATTCCCAGCTCATGACATTTTGACGCTTGGTCAGGACCCCTTGGTGTCATATTTTATCACACTATAGGCACCAGTGGTGAGGCTACATAAGGACCGCTGTGGCACTGGCCCACTCAGAATGAGCTGAATCCTGTCCACATCTAGAATGGCAACTATATTTATGTCTATGCGAGCAAACCATATGCTTATTCAATGCCAGTGTGCTGCAGTTTCAAAGTAATAAAAATGAATGTATATGATCTGCTGCTGCTTTATGTTATACAAAGACAGCAAAAAGATAACAGATGGGAGCGTTTTTACAGTTATATTGTTGTTTTTTTGCTGTTCTTGTTGCATTTAGACAGCATTTGCAGCATATGTCCTTAACATGTTATATTTCTAGCACTGCTAAACAGTTATATAATCTAACAGTGAATGTAGATTATATTATAATCATTGTATTGAAACAATAAAACAAGCATCACTGTCATTTCAACAAAGACAAGACAAAGATCTCAAAACTAGTGCTGAATAAATACCAGAGGTATTTTTTTCCATTTGTTTCAATGGTATAGTCAGTTCATTTCCAGATATCTGTTTCTTCAATTCTTTGAAACTGGTCTTACTTATCAAGCGGTAGAGGCAATTTGCTTCTCTGTAATGCCGTCTACCACTTTAAATCTGTAAGTCCTTTATGTTTTATTCTCAAGTGCTTTCAAGGGTTTTATAGTTTATCAGCTGAAAAAAAAATATGAAAGTGATTCCATTGATATAATTTCTCTATTATATAGAGTTATCTTTATAGCTGTGGTCTGAACCCTGCTATTGTTTTACACTGATAGCTTTATAGTTATCTCTTATGGTGTGAACGTGTCTTAAAGGGAGAGTTCACCTAAAACTGAAAAGTGTACCATCATTTACTCACCCTTCACTTGTTCCAAACCTGTTTGACTTTATTTCTCCTGTTTAACACAAAATAAGATATTTTCAAGAAAGCTGAAAGCTGTAACCATTGACTTCCATAGTATTTGTTACTATGAAGGTCATAAATATGGTCGATTAATGTTATTATTCAGCCCGCGACCCCCAAAATAACAATGTCAGTGACTCACGACCCCCATTTTTCTCAAAGGTGGTTATAAATATACAAACGTTGCACACACAACTATAGACATATAAATATGAGCATATTGACAACAAAAGACTGCAACAGTCGAATAACCATATAATTTTGGTCACACTTTATTTTGATGGTCCGTTTGTTGAATTTAAGCTACATTGCCAAATAATTCTCATTAGATTATAAGTAGACTGTTAGGCTGGGGTTAGGGTTAGTGTAAGTTGACATGTACTTGCAAAGTTTCTTGCAGTTAAATGTCTGTCGAAAGAGCAGTATCAGCAGATATTAAGCAGACAGTCTACTAATACTCAAATGGACCATCAAACTAAAGTGTTACAATTTATATATTTTTAAGAGTCATTTATTAATTTAATTTAATATTAATCTCAAATACCTTATTTTTAATGTATTTGAGTGCCATAAAGGCTGTTAGAAAGTTTAACCTGGCCCCATAAAACCAATCTGCTACAGCTGACACTATTGCTGTGTGGTTCATCTAAACACCCCAGGGGTCGCAATCCAATGGGGGGGGCTGATACATTTTTATTTGTATGTTGTTGTTCCTTTAATGTGACTATTAAATATTTTCTGTGGGTTATGAATAAAATTTAGTGATTCTTATATTTTAATAAAATAATTTGAGTTTTGGAAATCATCAAGTGACCCCTCGTCATTGTCCTGTGACCCCCCAGGGGGTCCCGACCCCCACTTTGCTATGTGTCTGCTATATATCACCTATTGGCTTCATAATATAAAGAGTTATCGATTTCCATACATGAGTTATCCCAACTTTTCATATTGAGGCAAAAATTGTAAAAATGATAATGGTAAAAATTTTACAGTAAAAATACAGTAGAAAGCAGTAAGATATACAGTAGAATAGTCAATAGAAAGAAATGTCATAAATGTACAGTAAATACTTCTGCAGTTTTTTTTTAGTTTTTTTTATTTATAGTGTTAACACACTTTTGAAGTACTAACATCTACACATCATACCGTTGTACCACAGACACAAACACAACCAAAAAAGCATACGGTGATGAGTAAGTCCTGATGAACCAGTGCTCATCACACACAACTTTTTCCAGAAACAGAGAAACATACTAATATATAGAAGGTGCTCAGTGACATTCACACAACATGCAATAAACATTATTCATCAAATTTTGATGTACCATAAACATCTACTCTACACAAAAATGTCAACAAAATAATGTCAACAGTAAAACATAAAAAGTTAATTTACTGTATTTGGTTACCATATTAGGTTATTCACTGCATATACAGTATTAATGTAACTTAATGTTAACCAGGTTACAGATATTTATGGTAGTATATTCACATTTTTACCATTAAACATACTGCCATTTTAAAGAATCAGTTACGTATCTGGAGACAGATAAAATCACTTTCTCTTTTAATCCCAATTGCAAATAATCCATCATTTCTTCTTTCAAAATTGGATACAACCTTTAATCAATGGAAGGAATTGGGTATATGCACAGTTAAGGACCTTTATATGGATGGGGTTTTAGGTTCCTTTACTCAATTACAACAGAAATATAGCCTTCCAAAAAAATTTTTTTTCACATTTTTACAAATAAGAAATTACCTGCGTACACATAATGTTTCCCTAGAAGGGGTCCCGCCCTCAATCGCTGATGATTGTCTCACACAGTTCAGGGGACACAAACATCAATTATCTCTAATTTATGAAAGGTTATTTACAGCTACTGCCCCCACTACAAAGATGATCAGAGAAGAATGAGAGAGATTGGCATCAAAATTTCAGAAGATATTTGGCAGAATAGCTTAGAGGATATTGATAAACAATCAATCAACACTAGATTATGCCTCATCTAGTTCAAGGTCCTACATAGGCTACATTTCTCCAAAAAGAAATTATATAGGATTTTCCCCAATATGTATCCAATTTTTGATAAGTGCAAATCAGAAGAAGCTGATATAGCTCATAGTTTTGTATTCTGTCATAAAATACATAGATTCTGGAATGAGGTTTTTAAAGTGCTCTCAGATGTCCTTGATCAACAAGTAGATCCTGACCCAGTGCTTATTATATTAGGACATTCTGATTATACATATTCATTGAACAGTACACAACGGAAATTCCTTACATATTGTTTGATTACAGGCAAAAAGCTGCTGTTATTGTACTGGAAAAATGTGAATCCTCCAACTGCTAAACTACGGCTTGAAGAGTTGATATCTACTCTGCACTTGGAACGAACCAGATATATCTTAAAAGGCAACATTGGACAATTTCAGAAGATTTGGGGGCCTTTCTTTTTTCACTTCATTGGGAATTCTCCCAAAAGCAATGTATTGTAACAAAAACCTGTTTTGATTATCACTGTATTGTATACTTACAGGCTGGGCTTGGGGTGTTTTTTTTTTGTTTTGTTTTGTTTTTGTAAGGTTATGCATATCAGAAAACTAATCCTGAAATTTGCGATTATTGTAAGTCTATTTAATGACCAAATAAAAAACTTATTTGACAAAAGAAATACTGCCATTTTTTACAGTAGAGTATATGCTAGGATTAGGTGGTCAAAATATGTATAAAGGTGTAAACAAAGAATTTCTACTTAGAAAAATGCAAACACAAATTGAAAGTAGTAAAGTATCCCTGGCTGAAGGGGTTAAAAGTGTGTTGAAATGGTTAAAGGTGTGTTAATGGTGTCAAATGTGAAGATTTGGGTGCAAAAACATAATTTTAATCATCAACACACATTCCACAAATATAAAAAATACAAACAGCACAGCAGGAGGAGATCCTATTAGAAATGCTCATTAGAAATAAAGCAGACAGTAGAGTGAAACAGACCAGCTTCATTTTAAAACACATGTTCTCCGCTCAGCCTGAACTGGAGCAGAATCATCCCAGCATCCCCTGCTGTTTCTGTCTAACTCCTCCATGACCATCTGTCCTCCTCAATGTTCTGGATCCACGTAGAAATTCTGTGTATCTGTCTATCTGTATCCGTGTCTTGCAGTGCTGCATGTACGTGGGCCTGCATGCACATCCATCTGCTCATCCATCCATACCTCTGTCCATCTACTCATCATCCATGCAGCCGTTCTCTCATTGCAGCAAGGCTTCATTCATCATTCATCTGCTTCCTTTCCTCATCCACTTTCATGCACTTGTCTCTCATGACCGTGAGTGTGTGTGTGATAGAGATAGGGTTAGTTAGGGCAGTTATGGGGACAGATGTGAGGGATGAAAGATGCACTCTGGGCTCCATCCCTAAGACTATTCTAATTTTAGCTCACCCTGCAATGCAGGTGATGCACAGTTTAACTAGCCCTCTGAAACACTGCACTGATACCATATATTATTATACAACTCTCCTAAATACATGATTCTGATTGGTCAATCACTGCATTCCAAAGTATTTTATTATCTGGTAACAGCTGATCAAACTAATAACATCTTGGACTGGACTGACACAGCTTCAATTTACAATCTTTGACACAATCTACATTGTAAAAGCGCTATAGAAATAAAGATGAATTGTATGGAGCCATCTTATGAGCAATAATAATAAGTAGGCTAGTGTAGACATTTTTATATCTGCAAACTTTACATGAGATAGTAAATTGTACGGATGTTTGTAATGTTCCACATTAAGCTGCTCATAAGCCTTTTTTATTCTGAGAAAAAAAACTAGTCGGAAGTTCATTATGCCTTACTTTTCAGATGTTGTTTTTATGCTTTTTGCCTGAATATTTGGTGATGCAGTAAAGCTGAATTGATGACCTCGGGTATAGTGGTAAATGCTTCACCTCTCTCAGGGACTTTTCCAAACTCACTTAAAACTTGTCTTGAAAAAGAGCAACTAAAGGCTGATTTCAAATCTCCCTTTCATTGGCAAAATTATTGAAAAGTTGTTTTTAACCAGGTTAACACGTTCTTAAGCTCCAAGGGATGTTTAGACAATCTTCAATCTGGTTTCAGAGCACATTATAGTATAGATAGCGCCCTTATAAAAGATAATCAATGACAAATTCAGGCAAACTAAAAGTGCTAGTATTGCTTGATCTCAGTGCTGCATTTTACACTGTCAATCACAGCATACTTCTGAATAGGCTGGAAAACTGGGTAGGGCTTTCTGGAATGGTCCTCAAATGGTTCAGATCTTACCTTGAAGGAAGAGGTTACTATGTCAGTGTAGGTGACCATAGGTTGAGGTGGACCCCCATGACATGTGGTCACACAAGGTTCAATTCTGGCACCTTTATAGACCATTTTAATGTTTGTCATGTCATTGGCCCATGAACATTTCCTGCTTGTTATTAAACTATTTTATAACAATAATGAGAGGCAATTCAATCATAACTTCATATTAAACAGCTATCATAACATTATCAATATGTGGCTCTTTTCTGATTTGCGTAAGCTGTAGAAATTAAAAATGTAAATACCAAATACCATTGTTATTGTTTACAGCCCTCAAAACGGTCTATATGCTTTTATCAACCTTTATATGCACCCACTGAGCCAAATAATGAGAAAGAACCAAATCTCTTACCACAGCTACGCTAATGACATTCAGATCTACTTAACCTTATTGTCTAATGACTACAGCACCATTGACACCCTCTGCCAATGCATTGATGAAATGAACAGTTGGATGTGCCAAAACTTTCTTCAGTTAAACAAAGAAAAATCTGAAGTCACTGTATTTGGGAACAGAGATGAGGTTCTCAAGGTGAATGCGTACCTTGGCTCTAGGGGTCAAACAATAAAAAATAAGGTCAAAAATCTTCTGGAGTCAGATTTGAATTTCAGTAGTCATGTCTAAGCAGCAAACTAAATCAGCATATCATCTCAAAAACATTGCAAGAATTAGATGCTTTGTTTCCAGTGAGGACTTAGAGAGACTTGCTCATGCTTTTATCAGCAGCAGAGTGGATTACTGTAATAGACTCCTCACTGGTTTTACCAAAAAAAATAAAAAACAGTCAGACAGTTGCAGCTCATTCAGAACGCTGGGATTTTGACCAGAACCAGAAAATCAGAGCACATCACACCTGTCCTCAGGTCTTTACACTGGCTCCCAGTTACATTCAAAATAGATTTTAAAGTATTACTACTTGTCTATAAATCACTAAATGGCCTAGGAACTCAATACATTACAGATATGCTCACTGAATACAAACCTAACAGATTACTCAGATTATTAGGATCAATTAAATTAGAAATTTCATGAGTTCAATTTTCAAGAGTTCATTCAAAGCAGGGTTAACCAGCTACTACGCTCACTGCTGCTGAAATCAGCTTCCAGAAATGATCAGATGTGCTCCAACATTATGTGCATTCAAATCAAGACTTAAAACACATCTGTACTAAACGAGCACTGTGCTACATCCTATAGATCGCACTATTATGTCTTTATTTTTATTTTTCATTCCTTTAAAACCAGTTAACACATTTTAATCTGTTTTTAATCATTTTTAATTCTTTTAATCATTTTATTTTCTTGTTTTTTATTCTTGTTTATGTAAAGCACTTTGAATTACCACTGTGTATGAAATGTGCTATATAAATAAACTTGTCTTGACTTGCCTATAGGCTGTATTATTCAAACAAGATCTAATCTTATTACCAGTGCAGAACATAACAAAATACATTATTTCACTGCATTTATTACATATATACATTATATAGGTGGGTAAACCTAATACCAAAAGTGCTATATTATCTATTAATTGGCTAAATGCAATGTATGACATGTCATTCACAACAAAATTGTTTATTAAGTTAGAATTATTTGTCCTAGCCAATTGCCTTAAACAAAAACAGTCTGTTATGCTGCTTGAATTTGCAAACTTCTTAAATTCTTGCACATTTAGAGAAAATAGAATAGAAAACTAGAAGAGGTACACTATATTACGTAGTACAGTATATGTAATATATGTACAGTGTATTATTATTTGAATGAATATTGTTAATAATAATAATAATAATAATAATAATAATAATAATAATAATAACAATAATAATAATAACAATAATAATAGAAATAATTATTATTACTATTATTAATGTTATTATTGTTATTATTATTGTTATTATTAATGTTATTATTATTGTTATTATTATTATTATTATTATTATTATTATTATTATTATTATTATTATTATTATTATTATTATTATTAAGTGGAACATCGACTTAACATAAGGCAGAACTACAGATTAATTTATGGTCATAATTTCCTGTTTTGTATTTGTTGAAATATGTGGTCTGTCTTCATCACCTCTTATATCGTCTCTGGCAGAGTATTGTGTTTTACACCAAAACTTCCGTGACAGACAAACTAATGGTGCACCAATGTGAGTGGACAGATGGGTTTAACGATGATTCACAAACGACATGATCAAATTCAGAATCGACAGTGCCCACCTCTATGGAACAGGCGTTGTTGACAGTGCTGCATAACAAGACCTTAGTGGCACATCCAAGCGTTCTGTGAATCATGGCCGCCTCATCTCACTGGCACAAGTCAGAAAACTGGGGATGGCTGTGCACTGCCCATAAGAGGGCAAAGAAATGAAACAAGCTGAGGTTAATTTTCCCTGTGGTGTTTAATGCTGCTTTTTCATTAGAAACTGCTCTCTCTGGGTCTTAAAAAATAATAGGCCGCTGTCAGTCCTTTTGATTACAGTGAGCGAAAGGCACAGTTTTTTGTGGTCATAAAGAGATTTGATTTCTGCCCTTTTCTTTATATATTCATGACCATTCTCTGACTTCCATTAGAAATGAATGATTTATTCTTGTGAGGCCGCGAGTGAAATTTGGCCGATCATCTGATTTTCTCATTTGAAAACCCCTCTGGTTCAGAAGGACTCAAAGTACTTCAAACCATCACATAGCTTTGTCTCAGTATATACAGTTGAAGTCAAAATTATTAGCCCTCCTGAATTAGTAGCCCCCCTGTATAATTTTTTTCCCAATTTCTGTTTAGTTTAGTATTCAGCTTAAAGTGAGTTTCAAAGGCTTAACTATGCAAGTTAGGATAATAAGGCAAATAATTGTACAACAGTGGTTAGTTCTGTAAAAAAAAAAAAAAAAAAAAAAAAAAAAATATATATATATATATATATATATATATATATATATATATATATATATATATATATATATAAAATAATAAACAAATAAAGTAATACATACATACATACATACATACATATATATATATACATATATATATATATATATATATATATATATACATATATATATATATATATATATATATATATATATATATATATATATATATATATATATATATATATATATAGCTAAAGGGGGCTAATAATATTGACCTTAAAATGGCTTAAAAAAAACTATTTATTCAAGCCAAAATAAAACAAATAAGACTTTCTTTAGAAGACAAAATACTGTCACGATTGGTGGGGGCGGAAAGGAGCGAGGACTTAAAAAATGGGTTTACTAATTATAAAATAAAACAAAAAGGCAAAAAAAAAAAAAAAAACACCAGAGGGGGAAAACATTATTAAAACAAATAAACAAACAAACTTGACTG
>LR812531.1:25625026-25630026 GCA_903798195.1 Danio kyathit | reverse complement strand
TTTCTGGGACAAAGCAGCTGCATGAATGCTAAAGCTTTAAATAAAAAGTGAAACCATCAACAAAAGCCAGACCCCTTCTATGTTTACAAATACAAGCGCAGCCGTTTAGAGCTCATTTCTGGTTAAAGATGTCAGAATGTTCCAGTATTTTGGAATGGATGTGTGAACTGTCTTTTCTGGAACAATTCCGGAACGTCTTTGCCTGTGTGAACAGCAATTTTTTTAATTTACCGGTAAAGTCGTTCTGGTTATTTTCCGGATATTTACAGGTAACACTGTGTGAAAAGAGCTAAAATTCAAACATTTCATGTCATCACATGAGTGATGATGACCAAATAGTAGCACATATTCTCTTCCATACACAGAAAGAGGGATGAAAGGAAAGAAAGCTTTATGGAGTTACGCCTGTATGATGTGTCCTCATGGGACTATGACAGACCATGACAGAATAAAAATAAAAATAAAGGTTGGTGGACAGCCAAGGCACTTCTCCAACTAACAATTCACTCATTATGTTCTCATTCAAAATGCGCTGGTAGTTTTATATGAATTTATCAGTATCTTTGAAGGTAACCGGCTGTCTACTGCTTTGTTTACAGCTGTTGCTGGGAAACTGCTCCAAAAGTGCCTCTTGATGGAACAGAATGAATCTACTTAACTACTATTTGCATTCAGAAAACAAACACACATAAATATGGGGGAAACACTCATTTGTAATGTATGTGGAGTCTTGATAACAGAATGTGTGTTGCAGACGTAACACAATGATTGCTCATGAAGCAACATGTGGTCTGGCGTATTTGGTACTCATGACGTGTCAAGATTTTATCTAGACAAAATCGCATAATCTGACACAGTGACTGTCTTAAGTGACACAAAAATGGAGCTTTGGCCTGTACATTACACATGCAAACTTTAACCATTGTGTATTGTTCAAATTTATTACCTTTCGGTATGTCGTGGCTGTTTTTGTCATATTGACTTTAATTATAATGACTTTTTTTTATTGCAAAGCCATGACAACATATAATTATGTATTCTTGATTGTTGGTGGTTTTCCCTGTTGGGAACAGATTAAATGAGTTATTTTTAATGTTGCAATAAAAAAAAAATGTCATTATAATGGAGGTCAATAGGGCAAAAACAGCCACAAATGTAACGAAAGGGTTGTAAATTTGCTCCGAGCATATTGTTGAGCATTTTCCCAAAATATGTGTATCTAAAATAAGATTTGTCACCAAAAAGCATTACATTTGCTGAAACACAGAGAAAGTTGAGGTAGAATTAAGACTCAAAATCACCCAAGAATGGATCAAAACATGCCTAACTCCACACAAGGGTTGACTGAGGTTTTGGCAACAGCTGATAGGGTTGGCTAGGTGTTTTAACAGAGTGATCTTATATGCATGCTGGTGGGATTGATCTGTTAGTGTGGTTCATTTGAATAAGTGTGAATCCTGCCATCTGATCCTTGGTGTCAAATGAACTTTGGTGCACTTTGACTTAAATTTAAACACAACACAAAACTAAATGCATCTAAATGAACTAAAAACAAAACAAAACACATAAAAATAATCTAATGCTCAAGCATACCTGTACCAGATCTCTGTACGAAAAACGGGAAACAATAACAAGTGCATATTTAAATGAAATACATTTAAATTGACTCATTTAGCACTTTTTTTTTTTATCCATAGCAACTTATAAGTGAGGATAAAATAATCACGTCAAATCATCAGAGAGCAGCAGTATATATTATGATTATTTTTCCCCCTCAGAGCATACAAAGAGGTGAGAGTGTTTCCTACAGGTGGTTTTTCAAGCCCTCTCAACTGTAACGAGCACACTCAGAGTTGCACAGTTTTCCAAGAAGTATGGTATGCTTATAAAAAAGTGTCTGGTGCATATGGAGAGGAGAAGAGTGTGTCTTCTACAGGTAGCTTGTCAAGCCCACTCACCTGTGTGAAGCACACAAAGAATTGCACTATATTTACAGAAACACGGAGTGTTGATAAGAACATGTCTGGTGCACATGGCGAGAAGCGTTTGTCCTACAGATGGTTTGTCATACCAACACACCTGCGTAAGTAAATTCAATACATCTTTCACAGAATATAACATTTAACTAGGGCAGCATGGTGGCTTAGTAGTTAGCACGGTCACTTCACAGCAAGAAGGTCGCTGGTTCGAGTTCCAGCTGGGTCAGTTGGCATTTCTGTGTGGAGTTTGGATGTTTAGGGTTCATGTGGGTTCTTTCTGGGGGCTCCGGTTTCCCCCATAATCCAAAGACATGCGGTACATGTGAATAAACTAACTTAGCCATAGTGTGTGTGTGTGTGTGTGTGTGTGTGTGTGTGTGTGTGTGTGTGTGTGTGTGTGTGTGTGTGTGTGTGTGTGTGTGTGTGTGTGTGTGTGTGTGTGTGTGTGAGAGAGTGAATGAGAGTGTATGGGTGTTTCCCAGTACTGGGTTGCAGCTGGAAAGGCATCCAAACATAAAACATATGCTAGAATAGTTGGCGGCTCATTCCGCTTTGGCGACCTCTGATAAATCAGAGACTAAGCCAAAGGAAAATGAATGAATAACACTTAACTATAGCTACTTGCTCTGACCACTCCAATATCTCCATAAACTTGACAGATTTCAAGCAGAAATATAAAAAGTATACATGGCAACATGGCAGAGTGCAGTCATCTTCAAATTGTATTAAACTGGTCAAAAATAATACCAAACACCCAAGAAGCCTAACAGTTTTTACTGTTACAACCATCCACAAATAGGAGAGTGTCATGTTCCAGGATTTCCGCAGGTTTCATTAAGCAAATTTAAGACTTTTTAATTTAACTTTTTGGTTTCAAGATCATTATAAATTAAATGTAAGACTTATACATAGCTAAACATTAAGGATTTTTGATAACGGCCCAGTTGGGTCAATGGAATATATTTTTTTTTTTTGCTGGCCACAAAAATCTAATGTATTTATTTCTTAGCCACATATTTTTATGTGTCAAAACAAGAAAACTCTAGTTGTACCTTTTTTCAATATACATGTTTCAATATTTTTTTAATGAGAAGTTTAACCTTGCTAAAAGTATATTTATTAAAGAGAAAATTACATAAATAATAAAACAAAATATACAGTATTTGTTGGCTTTTGGTCGAAAAGGATTGAGTATAACACCTATTCAATCTAATGTGTTTCTGCTATAAAAGCTTAAGTTTGATGCCTATTTATAAACATTACGTCCACTCCCCCTTACTTCTGTAAATAGTTTTTGCATAAATAGAAGATCATGTAAATGGATATGTTGCTCTGTTATTCAATCGTGTAACTGTTTTTAGTTTAGGAATTTTAATTTGGTGAATTTGCTGTATTTCTTTGCAATAAAAAAACTTAAAAGGGGGGTTCAGAGTGTATTTTGAGGATTGGTTGTGTTTATGGGGTGCAAAGCAATGTGTGCTCATAATTAATTTGTAAAAAAAAAAAAAAAATCACATAATTTTTTTTTTACTTTAATTATATACTGCTACTCAGCTAACATGAAAACGGCTGTCATATTTCCTAGTTCCTCTGAAAGCCCGTCCTCAAGAGGCTCTGATTGGTCAGTTAACATAATGTGATGTGATTCGTGGAGCGGCTCCACTTCACCAGGAAGCGTCTCTGTTATATATAACATTACAGCGCCTCTGGCCAACCCCCTTCACAGCACGGGCTGTATGCACATAATCTGAAGGGTTTATGACATCATCAACCCGGAGGTATTTTTTTGTAGTCCCCAAACTTCACTGTAGGCTTTGCTAAGCTAACTCTGTAAAAGTCAATGTCTCCATTTGCATTGAACTATGAGCGTCTTACATTCAGAGATGTTGTTTATGTTCAAACAGCTACATTACACATCAACTAAAGTTTAAAATATGATATCGGAGTGGACCACCCCTTAAAAAAAAGATTTGCTGAGATGGATTGTTGGTGATTGGATGGATCTTGGCCGGTTGGGTAGCTTTACTTGTAGAGAGGAAATCTAAGAGCTGTTGAAAATTATTTAATACCTACAACACAATGTTTCTGTGAATTTAAGACCTTTTAAGGCCTGAAATGTTTTTTTTTTGAAAATGTAAGGCATTAAGACTTTTTAAGACCCCACGGACACCCTGTGTTCCATACTCACATTGAACTGATTTGCATATTGTCATGAAATGTTACAGTGTGCATATGTAATCTACACTCCTACTAGGTCATGTAATATCGACAGTCATACTAAGCGACTGAGCCTCAGAATTCTGGAAATCCACCAGAGGGCAAGATTTAAGAGATCCAAGAATGGTGATTTTGCCCTGTGACAAAATAAATGTGGCAATCTCCAAAACGAGTCTCAGATGGCAAAATTATGACAACTACAGAACCCAGAGCGAGAGCAGGGATGGGATTTTTGGAGTGTTTAGTCAGCAGACAATTGTGGAGCTGAAGAGATTCTCTCTGGAACACTCACACTGCTGCTTTAGATGCCATTTTGGCCTCTCCTCCTCGATTCAATTAGTCTCTGCTAACTACTCAGAACAGGAAGCAATACTTTTAAAATCAATCTTACTGTTCTGCAACCTCTTGCAATTTTGAGAGCCCTTTATTTCTTTTCTTTTTTTTTTTTTGTCATGGCTGCTGAGCCCAATCCTGAAAGTAAGCCTTCTCTCCAGCTAGTTTCTGACAGAACACAACAAGAAATAAATGGTGTCTACAAACTGATTTCAAAGGCGATGATGCGTCTGAAGGACACAGAGGAAAAACACAAGGGTTTGTGAATGTTACATAAGTAGAACACACTCAAACACACACACACACATCAATGGGGATCTCAGAAAAGAGGGTCCAGTTGTACTTAGCAGAATCTAATTTGCTCCATTCCAACTTAATTTGAAACTCACACATTTCTTTTGGAGCTTAAGCGCTGCCTCAGACGCCCTGTTGGATCACCGTGAGAGTTACAAAACTGCTTTCTTAGTTTAT
>LR812531.1:25515026-25620026 GCA_903798195.1 Danio kyathit | reverse complement strand
GGTTGCTATGGTGTTCTGAGTGGTTGCTAGGTGGATGCTAAGGTGTTGCTAGGTGGTTGCTAGGGTGTCCTAAGTGGTTGCTAGGTGGTTGCTAAGGTGTTGTTAGGCGGTTGCTAGGGTGTCCTGAGTGGTTGCTAGGTGGTTACTAAGGTGTTGCTAGGCGGTTGCTAGGGTGTTCTGAGTGGTTGCTAGGTGGTTGCTAAGGTGTTGCTAGGTGGTTGCTAGGGTGTCCTAAGTGGTTGCTAGGTGGTTGCTAAGGTGTTGCTAGGCGGTTGCTAGGGTGTCCTAAGTGGTTGCTAGGTGGTTGCTAAGGTGTTGCTAGGTGGTTGCTAAGGTGTCCTAAGTGGTTGCTAAGGTGTTGCTAGGCGGTTGCTAGGGTGTTCTAAGTGGTTGCTAGGTGGTTGCTAAGGTGTTGCTAGGTGGTTGCTAGGGTGTCCTAAGTGGTTGCTAGGTGGTTGCTAAGGTGTTGCTAGGTGGTTGCTAGGGTGTTCTGAGTGGTTGCTAGGTGGTTGCTAATGTGTTGCTATGCGGTTGCTAGGGTGTCCTAAGTGGTTGCTAGGTGGTTGCTAAGGCGTTGCTAGGTGGTTGCTAAGGTGTCCTGAGTGGTTGCTAGGCAGTTGCTAAGGTGTTGCTAGGCGGTTGCTAGGGTGTCCTAAGTGGTTGCTAGATGGTTGCTAAGGTGTTGCTAGGGTGTCCTAAGTGGTTGCTAGGTGGTTGCTAAGGTGTTGCTAGGTGGTTGCTAGGGTATTCTGAGTGGTTGCTAAGGCGTTGCTAGGCTGTTGCTAGGGTGTCCTGAGTGGTCGCTAGGCACTTACTGAGGCATTACTAGGCCGTTGCTAGGCGGTTGCTAGGTGGTTGCTAGGCGGTTGCTAGGGTAATTTGGGTGGTTGCTAGGCAGTTGCTAGGGTACCCTAGGTTGTTACTAGGCAAGCCTCACATACATGCTTGGTCATTTGTTTATACTTAGTAAGCATTTCTAGCAAGTTACAGCACTTGGCTAGTCAATATTAGCATGTAGCTAGTCACTGCTAGCATGTGTAGCATATAGGAAGTTCCGTTTGCTAGCATGAGCCAAACGAGCCAATCCCCATGTCTCTACGATGTTCTGATGCTGAGATATAGCTGTTGATAAATGGTTGCTAGGGTACTCTGTTTTGTTGCCATGGGCGTGGTTACAGAGTGAAGTTGGGTGTGGTTGGTTGCCTAAGTCAAATGAGCCAACCCCCAAGTCAATAGGACACTGCTATGCAAAGATATGCATGTAGGCCAGTTATAATGGCAGTCTATGGGATCAGTTTTGGGGCGTGGCTTGTGAGCTTCATTATCATATTGAAATGCTCATTGGTTGTCTGAGTCAAATGAGCCAACCCCCTAGTCAATAGGTCACTGCTATGCAAAGATATGCATCAAAGCCTATTATAATGGCAGTCTATGGGACCCGTTTGGGGGCGTGGCTTGTGAGCTTAATTATCATATTGAGATGTTGATTGGTTGTCTAAGTCAAATGAGCCAACCCCCATGTCTGTATGACACTGCAATGCAAAGATATGCATGTAGGCCAGTTATAATGGCAGTCTATGGGATCAGTTTGGAGGCGTGGCTTGTGAGCTTCATTATCATATTGAGATGCTGATTGGTTGACTGAGTCAAATGAACCCACCACCATGTCTCTATGACACTCCTATGTAATGTTATTGATGTGGGACATTTATAATGTAAGTCAATGAGATCAGCAATGGGACGTCCCACCCCATGTTAAGTCAATGAGGCAGTTATTAAGGGTCTTTAAATGGTTTGGGGGGGCGTGGCTTGAGAGCTTCATTATCATATTGAGATGCTGGTTGGTTGCCTGAGTCAAATAAGCCCACCCCCAAGTCTGTATGACACTGCTATGTAATGTGATTGACATGTGACATTTATAATGGGAGTCAATGTATTGAATGGGAGTCAATGGCAATGTTAAGTCAATGGGACCATTTTGGGACGTCCTAGCACCCCAGGTGTACAACTTATACCCCCTTTCGGGGTAAGTTCCCACTTAGGCTGCAACCCCCTACAGATGTTGTGAATCCCATATTTCTATGAAATTTACACTCGGCGCAGTGATTAGTCAAAATTCGGCTCCATGTTAAGTCAATGGGAGATTTGGGACCCCCTAGCCCCCCAGGGGTACAACTTATACCCCCTTTCGGGGTATGTTCTGACTCAGGCTGCAACCCTATCGAGATGTGGTAAATCCCATGTCTCTACGAAATTCACAGTTGGTTTCGCAATGCGGGGTGTATATGAGGGGTGAGCGGTGGTCTAGAAAATGAATGGGAGTCAATGGCTCAATGTTAAGTCAATACGAAACTTTGGGACGTCCTAGAGCCTCAGGGGTGCAACATTTACCCCCTTGTGGGGTATGGTCTTACACAGGCTGGTAATGTCTCCAGCTGTTGTGAATCCCAAATTTCTACGAAATTCACACTTGGCGCTATACTGCGTCAAACGTCGTCCCCATGTTCCGTCAATAGGATTTTTTGGGGGGTTTTTTGGCCCCTGCGGGGCCAAAAAACCCCCCACCCCTTATAAAAGTCATAGCACACCATTCCCGATAAATCCGGACGATTTGACCCCCCTTTCAAGGGTCTGGGACAAAAGCTGCGGGGCGAGTTACGCGCCGAAATTTGTGTGGAAGAAGAATAATAATTATAAATAATAATAATAATAAGTATGGAGCATTACAATAGTGGAATTTGCCTTAAGGCAAACCCCACTAACTAGAATTGTACATTTCCTAAAGAAAATGTGAGTGGGGTTTGCGTGGCAAATCGATGGGGTAAAATGAATCACTGAACTGGGCAAAAGCAATGGAGTGCTAAGAAATGGCTAAATTCATGTGTTTATGCAGTTGCTAGGGTATTCTAAATGGTTGCTAGGCTGTGGCAACACCGATTTAATGAGTGAAAACAAAAACTATTTTATCAGCCTGCATCAATAGAGGCCAAACCCTGTCTTTATATGATGTTCCCGTGCTGAAATACGGCTTGTTTATGCTGTAAAATGGTTGTTGGGGGCCTTAAAGTTGTTGCTAGGGAGTAGCTACAAATTTGTTATATCACTACTTAATACCGACTTGACAGGCCGAGTAAAATGAGCCCACCCCCAAGCCTCTACGACTCTTTAATCTAGATATTGATGTCAGCCATTTTGTGCCCATGTTAAGTCTATGGGGATTTTGGGGGTTACTTTCTTGCCCCTCAAGGGGGCAGTGTACCCCCAACCTCTTTGAAATCAGTGCACACCTCTCCTTAACGGGTCGGTCGATTTGACACCTCAGTAATCAGTCTGGGACAAAAAATGCGGGAGTAGAAGCACGCCAAAGATTTTAAAATGTGGATAGTAATAGCAATAGGTTGTACTACCAAACCCAAATATGTACCCGACATAAAGTAAGTGCTAAAAATGGCTTATTCCATACATGTTAATTATTATTAATTATTTTCCTGTTTGTAGTTACTAGGGTATTCTAAAAAATTATGCTAGGCTGTGGCAATCTACTTAAACTCGGAGGCAAAATGAAGTTTTCAAAATAAAGAAACAAAAAAGATTTTATTAGCCTGGTTAGGAATCCAACCCCTGTATAAAATGTGCATTATATATATATATATATATATATATATATATATATATATATGCATATATATTCAAAATGCACTTATATTTTATTTATAAATGTAAAATAAGCCACTGAATTAAAGATATGTCATCACCCTTCAGAAGTCATACCTGTCCTCAAGCCGTTGTGACTCTGCATCCATGGGTCTATAACAAATGTTTGTGTCTAGGATAATCGCAGTACTGGTAAAGCTTTTAAAAAGTTGTGCAATATAGCAACAGCATTGTTTCCCTTCACATATTCTGACTTAACATGGGCCTTACCCCAAATTTTTTGACCACTTAAATCTTACAACCGTCTGTGTATCAGATGCAGTTGCAAAACAGTTGTACCGTTTAAAAAATACATACTATCACGTAAAACCTTAATGATTACAGCATACGTTTACATTTTGATGCAGAATTGGAAAATTGTAAATCTTTTATAAAACCAGAAAACTGTAACACTTACTGTTCTTACCATTTGTCATATAAACATCTATTTAGAATATATCTCAGATTACATAAAAAACAGATATCAAATTATTTGTTTATTAAATTCTTGTTTCATGTGCAGAAATGATTTTTAGGGTTTATTGTTTATGGAGAACACAGGACAGCGTTGTGGAACAGCATCATCAGAAAATGCAGGACAAGCTGTGAAAGAAATTTGAGTGACCAAAAAACGTCCAGTGTCATTGTCTTAATGAAAACACCATAACACACAACTGACTTCATGAACTCATCCAAGTGTGTACATGGAAATCTGCTTTTGAAAGTTGCATGATGTAAATAACTAAATTAAAACTAAAATCATTAAATTCATCAAAATAAATCAAATGTTGGTGTATGACTCGTGTAAATTTTAGCATGCAGTGATTAATGAACAACAATAACCTGCAGCTGCCAGTGATCTCTTGCAGGTTAAACCATTTATGCTTAAATATCCTCTATTCTAATTTAGCTTAAATACTTATCCAATAGAGAATAACAACTGCTGTGTAAATGTTTTGAATTTGTTTTAAAGTTATATATTCACAATTGAGCTACTGCATACACACCAATATAATTCAAGACCATCACATTTGCACATTTAAGTAGACTGTGCTTAATCTAACACACAGGTGTCAAAGCCAGGTCCTGGAGGGCTGCAGCCCTGCACAGTTTAGTTCCAACCCTGCTGAAACACACTTACCTGTAGGTTTCAAACAAGCCTGAAGGACTCAATTAGTTTGATCAGGTGTGTTTAATTAGGGTTGGAACTAAACTGTGCACAGCTCCAGCCCTCCAGGAACTGGCTTTGACACCTGTGATCTAACAAATGTAATTAGCATTTGTAGTACTGAATACCTGCTTCTTAAAAGTCAATAGTGATGTAGCATTGACAGACATTCAATAAAGACAAAACAAGCTGACTGTGCCAATTAAACCAAATTGTTTATTAAAATGATTAAGAAAAAGGCCTGTTGTGCCAAATCCTGCCCACCAGTCAGGTCCCAGTCACACCTACAAAAATGTTAGAATAATGAATTAAGCAATAGAGCAATAATAAAGTTAACCTTATAGAATTTTATTTAAAAAATGGATGTTTTTCTTAAACCCATCATTGTAAATTGTCATAATTGTCATTTTATATATTTGTATTTAAAACAGTTCATTTTAATTTAAAACCACATTCAGTATATTCACTATCACATACTGTTTACAGTGGCAGTTAAATTTATAAATAATTCTGCAGTTCAACCACTCTGCTAAACATGGTTTAAATAATAATAATAAAATGTAATGATTATTTGCTATAAATTGGTGCTGAGAATGTTTATTTAATAAAGACTGTGCCAGCTGTACACAGTAAAACATTTTTTAAAGCAAAGTGCCCTGAGAAACTGATCTAAATGCTAAGAGAGTTTTAGTCTTTTTTTTACTTTGTGAAAGTAAAAATGTACTTTGGCCATATGTGATAATTATCAATATTTACCTGACCTACTGTCCTTTTCTGCAAATAATTTGCCGGCTCTAATTGGAGAAAAAGGTAAATTAATTGATTTATAACACTTAATAGTTTATGGTGCAAACATTTTACTCAATAGTACTTATTAATGGCAAATATATTCAAACCTAAGCTGTATATAATTATCCTAAATTGTGATATGATTGACCAAGCTTTATTTTGTACCTTTAAGCCTATTTTTACTTGTTTTAAATTACTTGTTAAGCTTATTTTTTATTAACATGTTTATGGTTTAATTACTACGGAATCTAAGTTTGAAGCAAAAGGACCCGAGGGAAAGACAGGAATTGGCACAACACCCCCTGTGAGCAAGCCATTGGCGACTGTGGCAAGGAAAAAAACTCCAAAAAGTTTGGAGACAAACCTTGGAAAGACCGGACTCAGCAAGGGGAACCCATCTTCCTTGGGCATGGCACATTACATAACATTTATTAAATGCATAAGCTAAAAACATTTTTAAACTAATGTAAACTACTAAACTATGTAAAGTATCTAAATGTTGCAGGAAATCGTCTTCCACCATCTGGCCTCTGGATCTGGCATGCACAGGCTGGATATCCTGAGGAAGAGAAGGCAAAACAGATGTGACAAAATCATTAGTAAAAAAAAAATAATTTAGATTGTTTGGATACTTCAGGAACAAAAAAATAAAAAATAAGAATCACGATTTACTTTGAAATCTAAGGTTTACAAAGTCCATACTTCTAAAAGACCAAGCACAAGCAATGACAAGAAGCACTGAACCATAAGACTTTCCTAGAAGTACTAATAAAGTATACCTCTGTATTATAGATGTTCTTCCTCTGGTCCGTCATTCTGCAGTGCCGTGGTGTGCAATGCCATACACCTGGTCTTCTCCTGTAACCATGAGATTATTGAATCAATAATAAGAACACTAGCACCAGTTAAAAAAAACCAGCCATTAACATTCATTGTGGATGCAAAAAAACACAAATAAAATCAATGACTGTTTTTCCACAACTTTCAAGATTTTTTTTTTTGTATTTTGAGTTCAAGAACAACACATTTGGAACAAGTGGAAGATCAGTAAATTACAATAATTTTTTTAGGAGAACATCCTCTTTAATAATGCCTCAGTGTATGCAGCTTAATTTGTGGAAATATTTTAAAAAACTTTCCTTTTAGAGAGAGCTTAAACAATATTTGAAATAGAATCTTTTGTAACATCATTACTCACTTGTTTCAAAATTATAAAGTAAAAAAAATGATTGTAATTGTTTGGATACTTCAGGAACAAAAATAAATAAATATGGAGAATCACCATTTACTTTGAAATCTGAGCTTTTACATCAAAGTCCATACAAAGCACAAGCACAGACAAGATGCACTGAACCACAAGACTTTCCTAGAA
This sequence comes from Danio kyathit, assembly GCA_903798195.1. Classification (NCBI taxonomy): domain Eukaryota; kingdom Metazoa; phylum Chordata; class Actinopteri; order Cypriniformes; family Danionidae; genus Danio; species Danio kyathit. The sequence goes on along the minus strand of LR812531.1, from coordinate 25,613,004 downwards.
GTACTAATAAAATATACCTCTGTATTAGAGATGTTCTTCCTCTGAGCCGTCATTCTGCAATGCCGTGGTGTGCAATGCCATACACCTGGTCTTCTCTTGTAACCATGAGAATAATGAATCAATAATAAGAACACTATATACATAAGCACCAGTTTAAAAAAAACAGTAACATTCAAAGTGGATGCAAAAAATACAAAGAAAGTCAATGGCTGTGTTTTTGTATTTTTCAGTATTTTGAGTGCAACTCAGACACATTTGGAACAAGTGGAAGATCAATAAATGACAATTTAAAATTTTAGGTGAACAGACCCTTTAATAATGCCTAATTTGTGGAAATATTAAAAAAAAAAATGTCCTTTTAGAGAAAGCTTAAACAATATTTTAAATATAATCTTTTGTAACATCACAACGTATTTGTTTTAGAATTGTAATACATATTAGAACACACACACACATAGACTACATTAAAATTAAATTACATGATCCTAACAGCATGCTTACCAATATATAGTTAGGCGGATGCCTTATGTCTTCCTCAACCATACTGCAGGACATTCGTTTTCTCAGTCAGCACATCTTCTTGGGTCTTCTCAATTCTATTTACCTGGTGGTAAAAACATAAAAAACAACACTTGAATGAGATTAAGATTTAACATTCTGCTGAAAATGTGGCTATATTATAAGGCAGTACAAACAACTGAAACGAAATGGTTAAATACTTAGCTTTAGATTAAACCTCAAAGAATTCTGTCCAATTTGAAAAGACTGCTGTTGAGTAAAGCGCTTCCTGTAACACATTAATAATGAAACAGAAAACGCAAGTCATACATTAAGTACAAAATGTCAAACACAAATACAAAAGGAAAATAACAGAAAATAATGGAAGATTTAAAAAGCCATAGTTCAATTAGTTAGAACATTGTATTAAAATGAAGTTAGATCAAATTTAAATGTATATTCACATATATACACGCTACACTTAATGTCATCATGTTCGTGTATTACTCACCAACTGTTGCTGCTGTCACTGCCGTGTACACTTTGAAGATGCCACAATGTCCTCCTGATGTCCCGTACTGCTGCTGACCCTACTCTACTCTACTCTCTTCTATCAATAAGTTGACAATTGCCCTACTGGCACAATTAAAGCTCCATACCATGTCACACATCAACCACTTACTTAGTGCCCCCGATTCTGTACGACATACCGACAACACGCGATCGTACACACACATCACCAGGTAGAAGACTGTATGCTGTTTATCCCCGCATTACCAGCTCTTCCGTCTCCCGGTTCTGTATGGCACGTCGACTTCACGCGACCGTACGCACACAAACGTTTATCCTGCAACTTCATGGCTTCTGTCTCCGGGCTATGATATACCGACTTCCTACTTTCAACATTACTGCACGCTCGGTGTCCCTATAACAATGCTAACCAACATAATGCCAATAAATAAGTCCCCATAATAATGCCAACCAAACAACTAGTGTACCACAAAGAACTTATTTGCGCAAAACACAATACACCGGATTGTGGTAGCTATAGTAGGTGTGTAAAACACCTGACTGCACACACAAGTCTGGATGAGAAACGTAAATATGATCCAACAGTGTCCGTTTCTCTGTGGTTGCCATGGTGATGAGTTGTTGGTATCCTAGCGATTTGAACAACTCCAGAATGGCCTTTCTTCCAGACGAGAGGTGGTCTTCGTTGAAGTCTCCACAGACAATTATGGGATTCTCCTTCATCATTTCCAAATAATCAAGCAGGCCCCTAATGTTCGGCAAAAATTTTCCAGACTATAGTCTGGTGGCCTGTACACAGCAGCAATCGTTGCAGTCACTGGTGCTTCGACTTTGATGACGACAAACTCCAGGTCGGTGACGTTGTGTATAAACTGTCGAGATTCCGCCTGAATGTCTTCTTTGCAATAAATTGCAACTCCACCACAGTCCTTCTTCGCCATTTCTGGAAGGGTTGAGTAAGACACGTGTCTATTCCTTGAAAAAATCTTATAGCCTTCCAACTGGACTTGTGATGAGATGCATGATCCGGAGAGGTGCGTTTCCGTAACACAAAAGATATCACATAAAAGCAGCTCATGATGGTGCTTGATGTCCTCAATATGTGATGGGAGTCCCTCTGTGTTATGATGCACAACGATGAGCTTTTCTTCCAGATTGGTGTTGGCCTTCTTCCAATCCAAAAGTGGCATGATACCTTCAAGCCTTGCCATTTTCATCCTCTCCAACGAGGTTGTGATTTCCGGATCAGCATAGATCTTCTTTTCGTCATAGTCCCGAATGTACAACCCACCAAGTGAGGTTGTTCGACTAAGGGCAACGTAGGCCATTCCTGACTCAAAAATCCTCTTTAGTGACACTACAGCCGATTGCATGGTCATGCCTTGAACTTTGTGAGCTGTGCAGGCGTAGGCCAACTTGATTGGAAATTGTCGACGGACTCCTTTCTTCAGAGGTTCCTCTGATCTTTCGATATAGACTAAGGTGTCCTCTTCACCTTGCAGGCGTCGTCTGTATTTCTGCCCAGCATTTGGATTGTCAGGCTGAATCCCAAGCATGTGCACAAATGCAATTCCGTCTCTTGTTTTGGTCACAATGTTTCCAATGTTTCCAAAGCATCCATTGACGAGTCCATCTTCGACGTCCAGATTCCTAATCACCATTATGCGGACTCCCACCGCAACTTGTATGGTGTCAAGCAGGTCGTCTTTTTTACCCATGACAGGTTTAGCCTGTCGTTTCATCCCTCCTGTTCTTGGGTCTTTCCGGTAATCTTCAGCATCAATGGTTATGACGTCAGCATGAAGAGCGTTTACCGTCTCGCTATTGTGACTCTGGACTTCCTTGTTGGTTGCAAATATGTGCAATGCATCCCGTGGGCAGTCTTGGGGATTCTTCACAGCCTGCAATAGCAAAGCCCTATCTTCTTCTCCAAGAGCATCAGCCTTCCGTTTCACTCTTAGTCTGTTTAAAAGCTGGGCAAATGTGAGGTCCTCTTTCTGCCGCATGATCTCCGTGAGGGTTACGATTTGGAAGTAGTCTTTCCAAAAGTCCAGCACATCGTCTTCGTAAACGCAGAGTGGCTTGGCTTTTCCCGGGGGCGGTAATTGATAAAAGTCCCCCACCACGATGACAGAAATGCCTCCAAATGGTTTCTTGCTGCCTCTGATCTGTTGAAACCTCCAGTTGATGTATGAAAAAAAGTCCTTTGAAATCATAGAGATTTCGTCAATAATCAGGATTTCCACGTGACGTAATCCTGCTCGTACATCATCAAGAGCGTTCCCAAGCCCTTGATAGGGTGGCTTCAGATTCCTTGGCAGCTTTAGAATGGAATGCAGAGTTTTTCCAGAAATGTTAAACGCTGCTGTTCCAGTGAACGCGCTTAAAATCACTGTAGGCATGGAGAGATCCCCATCCTCCCGGAGCTGAGGAAGTTGTCGTAGAATCTTTGTTGCTTCAGTGTATACGCACTTGATTACGTGCGACTTTCCACATCCAGCACCACCTGACACGAAGTAAAAAAACTGTTCTGGATTCAGTCCCCACACGCGGTTCTGACACCACCGCCGAATGGTGTAAAATATGGCTGCCTGTGTCTCGTTTAAACTCCTAAAGAGTTTCCTAACAAACTCGATGCTCATCTGTGGCGCCTCTATGCGCGGTGCAACTCCGTCGCCATCTTCATTACGAGGCTGGAATTCGGGGACATCATCATGTTCGTCGTCTTCCTCTGGACCGACATCTTCTTCCTCAGCTATGCACTCCAGGCGATCCACTTCAACTTCTGGTGCAAAAGCGGTCCAAGCACTCTCAGACGGTCCTTCCTGCTGAAGCTGTTCAAATGCTTTATCTACGACTTTGCCGTGCTTTTCGTATTTCTGCTGGTAAGCCTTTACTATGCCGCAGACAGGGAACCGGAGACCAGGATGTCCAGGAAGTTCCACAAATGCGCTTTTATAAAATAGCTGATACGTCGGAAAATCCTCAGGTTTCAGCTCTTCATTGTGGCGATGGGGAACGTAAAGTTTCACCATTCTTCCGTAAAATTTTTCCGGTTGCTTCTCCTCTGAAAAGCGAGCAAATCTGATAACGGCAGGCTTACCAACAGTCCTCTTCTGAATGAAGCCCATATCGTGAAGCAGTCGGTGGACATTTTTTCCTTTGATCTGCCGACCATATACGATACGGTAATTCGATGCAAAGTCCGCAAGGCACATATTTTCAAACTCCGACTTAAGAGGTCTTGCTCTGTATTTATCTACTAAACCTGACATCCAGACGTCCTCCGATTCCGGATTTTTGTTCAACAGCACACTAATGGGCAGACTCATCTTGAGGGCATCGTCATCCGTCGGAACAAACACGACACTTCGTGAACACTTCTTTAGCGGCAAGCTGCATGTTCGCGCCACGGACTCCTGAGCACTTACTTGACGGTGCTTGGCATATGCTTGCATTATGTGCTTCATTTCGTCCTCTTCATTCACGTTGGCTTCACGAACACTCTGGATCACGTTCTTAAGAAAGCCACTCATTTCATGCTCCGGCTTTGAAACGTAGGACAACATATACATGAGGCAGCTGTAAGCGTCAAGGATATACTGAATATCCATGTTCGCATTCCACGCCCTGAGCAAATCGGGATTGTAGCCATTCACCCAAGTCTCCTTTGGACCGCGCTTCAAAAGAACTGCACTGCCAGTCGTGAGTCCTTCAGCGTAGTTCAGGTAATCGTCCATGGACAAATTACACTTGGTCAGAAGGTCTGACAAATCGTCAAAGGAGGATTTGGGATCATTCAGCAAATCCCACAAAGGCTTGAGTTTCGACTTGGCTTCGTTCATAGCTTTTTTAGCCGCATCTCGCCTTGCTTTCTTCTTTGCTGCTGGGTCAGCAGGTTCATCATCTTCCTCATCAGGACGCTCTGGCATCGGATGAGTGATAATGGTCTTAGGCATCGGTAGTTTGGGAAATCCAAATCTACACACCACCTTGCCTTTCTTGCATGACTTCGAGTGGTTTCTGCTGTGAAGCTGAACCTCCGTCACAATCTTATGAAGCTCAGGATCAACGTTGGGATCTGGAAGCTTGCACGATATGTAACGGTCGACAAAGTCACATATTGTCTCATCATTATCTTCCTCTGGATCCGGGGCATCCTTTACCCAAGCAAGCAGATGAATATGCGGACTTCCTCTGGCCTGAAACTCAACTCTATAAAAGAAATCCTCCACTTCACCAATGGGTTGCGCAGGTGACAAAAGCAGGCGAGCCATTAACGCATCTACACGCTTCTCAAACATGCGCATGACAGTGACAGGATTACTCCGAAGGATTTCACATTTCGTCGCCCAGTCAAGCTGTGAAAAGTCAATCTCTTCGCCTTGTTGAGCTTTGATTGCCGTTACAATCTCAGGCCATCGCATTTCCGCTGCGCTGAATGTACAAAAAAAAGTAGGTGTCCCCAGCTGTCGAATCATGGCCTGGAGATCTCGCAACGTCTTCTCCCAATAGGCTGGAGAGCCTCTCAGGGGCTGCATGAATCGTGTGGCATCCCTGTTATGAACCAGTCTCTCAACCTCATTGGAATCCTGAAGCATCCTGTTGGAGATTCTTCGACCATCTCTGGTAACGGGTTTACCTTTTCGCAGCTGAATGGACATGCTATTTCTTGCCAGTTGCGTTTCTGTCACAAATTGTGCAAAGAAAAGGTAGCTTTGATCTCTTGCAAATCGAGCATCAACACAAAACAATCTGGCATTGAAGTACATGCTAGGGGAAACCGCCGTCTGTCTTGCCTCGTCGATGGTGTTCTGTCCTGTGGGGAACTGGACAGGGAATGCCATGGCTTCCAGTTTTGGTATTTTAAAAAATCCGACAGGCTTCTTTCCTTGTGCAGGTGCGATACTGAAGATTCCTTCACCATATGACAAGATGTCATGTGCGATGTCTGGTGGCTGCATGCACGTGTCCAAGGTAAGACCGGGTCTAAGTTCGTCCTTTTCCTCCACGCTGACGTGTTGCTCCTCCTGCTCAGCAGTGCCAACTTCTTGGTTATCCTCTGTCGCATCGATGTCTTCATCAAACTGATCTTCAGATACCCCAGGTTCTGTTATGGAGATATCCTTGTACTCTGAATGTACTTCCTTCAGCTTGGATAAAGCTGCAAGCACACTGTGCATATTCACAGTATGGAAGTGCTGGTATCCCTTAAAACTGACATGTCTCTTCAGCTTGACCTGTAGGAGCTGGGACTCGCTTCTTGGTCTTGGCAGACAGTTGACAGTCTTCTCCACCTCCGAAGGCACACACACAACAGCACCGTGAACTGCTCTCTGTTGTCCTTTGGGCAGTGCAACTATTTTTGCGAAAGGCAAAATTTTGGCGATAAGCTGACGTTCCAGTACATTCAACTCAGCCAATTCTGCAGGGATAGGTGGCAGTTCAAGCTTGTTCGCTGCTGCAATCGAAGGCATGTGTCCTCTTTTCAGATGGCTGTCACATGTGTGGCAGATCCATTCCCGTCTTCTCTCTTCTGGAACGGTACAATCATCAGAACAGGCACTGTCGCAAGTATGAACATATTTCCTTGTCAAGCAAAATGATGAAAGCTGAACATCCTTTTCATAGTTAGATTGATCACAGGGCTTGACCTGGTCCGGAAAGAGGACTCTGTGACAAACCGTGCAGACGTATGTAGGACCTTGCTGAATCTTACACCGGAATGCATGAAATTGCACTTTCCATCACTTTGCTGACCAAAGGCTGTGCTGTTTCCTGGCTGGAGCGGATGTACATCTTGTATTTCCTTTTAATTCTCAGCGCACATTGCAACTGATGAAAAACACGGTAAGTAGAGTCACTGGAACATTTCTGGGTTTTCAGGAGGGTGCATCGTAGAATATGATGTGCTCTGAACTCTTGGTCACTTGCATAACGCCTGACCATGTAGTCTTTCATTTTCTTCTGAAAGACAGAATCAGTGCTATACCTCCTCACCATGTACTCTTTCATCTTCTTCTGAAAGACAGAATCAGCACTGTACCTCCTCACCATGTAGTCTTTCATCTTCTTCTGAAAGACAGAATCAGTGCTGTACCTCCTGATCATGTAGTCTTTCATCTTCTTCTGAAAGAAAGAATCAGTGCTGTACCTCCTCACCATGTACTCTTTCATCTTCTTTTGAAAGACAGAATCAGTGCTGTACCTCCTCACCATGTAGTCTTTATTCTTCTCCTGAAAAGCAGGATTCATCCTGTACCTCTTTGCAGTGGAGTCTTTAATTTTCTTCTGGACAACAGCATCAGTGCTGTACCTTCTTGCCACATAGTCTTTCATTTTCTTTTGAAAGACAGGGTCCATCCTATATCTCTTCACTATATACTCCTTCTTTCTGGTCTGAACTTTTTCATCTTCTTTGTATCGTCTAGTCATATAATGTTTCTTTTTGTTTCGGACTTTAACTTCCTCTCTGTACTTTTGTTTAAGATTTTCTTTTTTGTCTATTTTGTTTTGTACACATGTGGCATACCTATGTCTGTCATATTCCTTTTTTTCGTGTTTTCTTGGGTCACAAGTCACAGTTGTTTTCTTGAGCTCTCCGCATTGTTCGAAAAGCAAATTTTTTTTCCGCATTTGTTTTCTTCTTCGGAGCTTATTTATTTTAGATGTTGAATGCTGGGTTTTGGGTCTTGACGAAACCTGACTTTTGACTCCAGCATTTTCTCCTGGTTCTAGAAGAGGTTCACAAGCAGATTGTGTAAGCAGTGTGGCGGACTGTTGCTCTGGTTCAAAAGAAACAGGCATCAATTCATAAGGGGTCTCCCCACCATATCCTTCAAAGACCTTATAAATTTTTTCAACCATGTCTCTTAAGTGTGTAAAAGTGAACATGACTGCTTTTCCATAACCAGAAGGACAAGGCGAGCCTTCAGCAGTTCTTGAATGTGGATCGAAGAGTCCATATCTTCCAGATGAATCTCTAAACACAGCAATGCACTGTTGCGAAGCGATGAGCAAAGCATGTGTGACATTCGTTGTGAGACACTGCAGTCTTTCAGCGAGTGGTATAAACCACTCTTCCATGTCTGGTTGCGCTCTGGCTCTGAGAAATCCAAGCATCACTTCTGACTTTCGCACATGGTGGGTTTGGGTGAAACTTGAAAGTCTTACTGGCACTTCCTCCATGGTCAGATGGTCATGATGGTACCTTCTTTCAGCAATGAGCTGCATTTTAACGCCTACATACAAAGCATCCCCCTCTTCTAAAACTCTATCAAGTTCCAGCAAGTTGAACTGAGTCCCTTCACTGTGGTTCACCAAGAATGTAAGCGATACACATGTGCATTGATGATTTCTAGAGAATTCATCATACCTAAGGTCCCCCTGACAATGAGATGCCTGCACTAACAAAACACTGGGTGCAATATCACCACCTTCTACACATGGTCTAGCAGAAGATTCAGCTACAGCAGCCCTGGAGCTCGCCTGTTCAACCTGTAGATAATCAATTATGGTATTAAGCAAAAGGTCACAATTGCTTTTATAAAATAATTGTTAAACTGGCTTCTATCATGTTTGGGACAAAAGCAGTTTTGTACACAATTAAAAAACAAACAAAAAACAAACAAACAGTTAAGAATGGGCAATTGCCATAACATACATAAATGTAACACATAGGTTGTATTTTTTTTTTGTTTTAACTCTTAACCCAGATTAAATCTCACTTTAGCTGTCATCCACATATCAGTTTGAACCAACATATACACTACTTATTCACTTACTCAAAACATTATTAGGTAAATAATAATTTTTTTTAAAAATTCACAAAGTACATTAAAGTACTCACATTGTTCTTAAAGTGCTTTATTATTACACACTGATTTTGTAGTTAATGATAAAAATTAGTTTTTAGTACTTTTTAAGATAAACAACATTGCCTGTGTGCTCAACTGTGCTTATTAAGTATTATACAATTTATTACAATAATTTAGTTTAGAGTGTAATTACTATTGTTGATTTAGCTGTCAATTCTTGCAATGCAATGTTGGCTATTTATTTCTTTACTTGGATATGATAAAATGTTTATTACTGGCTCTTAAAGCTGTTAAAATCTTCAGAAGTAGAAATCTACATGCATTTCATTATTTAAAAAAAATAATAAATTTTTTTTAGATTTGTAGATTTTTAGTAATTTTATTAATTATAATTTGCAAAATAATGTAAACTTGACTGAATGCATTATTTCCTCTTTAAGTCGGCAATTGCATCAAAATAAGTGCAACAAATTACTAAACACATCTACTTCAATCTTCGTATTATTGCAGAGTCCCAAACATTATGATGCACTAAAATGTGCATACTGTAAAACAAGACACAGATTTCAATAGTACCTCATTAATGCTGGAGAAGCTGGTCTCCACATCTTGTAGGTCCACCTTTTTCCAGCGCAATTTTTGAGACTGAGATCTCTTTCCTTTTCGTGGCATCCTTTAAAACATAAATAAAAAAAATGAGACAGATAATAATAAATATTCTTGACTAATCCATTTAATCAACCCACTAGTTTCTAATAACTTCTAATAGCAGAGCCTCTACTGTTGACTCAAATCAATACAAGTACAATTATTTTTAATCATGAAAAACAATCCAACTAATAGACATATTTAAAGTACAAATATTGCCTGGTCAGATGAAATTCTTGATTCTTATTGACAAGCAGGTAATAAAATATTGTAATGCACAGGTAGTTCCAGTTAATTTTCATCACAATTTGAAATTAATGTGCTTCCCTCAAACATTAGTAGTAACCATACTAACTCCGTGACAGTTACCGGAGCCTTAATTCCTCTGTGTGATCTCAAAGACACTGACATGTAGCTAAGACTTTATATAAACTATTAGACATAACCATGTCGTTCATAGGCACACACAATCTCACTCTTACATGCAGGCTCCATCTCTGTGTACCTGTGCCTGCTGATTCAATGCAGTTACAAAAGATCCGTTCACACGAAGTGCGATAACTATAAATAAATAAATATAAACTATAAAAACTATAAAACATAATTTTAAAAATCATTAACAGTATTAAAGAATACCATAGTTCACACCACAACTATAAAAATACAGACGTCATTTTTAGAACAGTTTTGTTGCAGCAGATGAACGATAAAACACTGACAGCCTGTCAAAATACACTAAAATATATTTTTAAAAAGGCTCTTACAATTCACGCTACAAACGACAATGCTTGATGTTAAACCTTCTTTAAAAAAGTTTGACTATTGTGTTTTGCAATTGGTTTTACAAAAATAATGATAAAAAAATTCATGGCAGTTATGCAAGTCACACCTGTAAATTGAAGTATGAAAATTAAATTACCTCAGTTATCCAGTGCTAGTTTCAGTATTTTTGTGCTGCCTCCTTTGAAAACACTGGGGAAATTAATCTATATCTTTATTCCACTACATTGACTAACACTATTGCTAAATTTTGATTTTGCACCATTTTGATTAGAGAAACGTTACACATCATGAGCTGGATGAACTGGACAAAACGATGATATCTGCTGATTACAAGGAGGTAATACCAAACGAAAAGCATACTCGTAAAAAAATAAGCAGATTTTTTATCATTTGTCAGTGTGGACTCAAATGTATTTAATGTTATATTTAGACGTATAATTTTTGTGTTTGGTGTGAACAGGGCTTAAGAGACCTAACTTGTCACATCTGACAACCATTCTGTCAAATATTAAGCAAAAGAGCAAAGCTAGTTTGACCACTATCAAATGACCATGGAATAAACAGGACAGTCCCTTTACAATAAGGTTTCATCAGGTAATGCATTTACTAGCATGAACAAAACTTGTACAGCATTTATTATTCATACTCAACATTTACTAATCCATTATTAACATTCAAACTCATGCTTGTTAACATGAGTTAATACACTGTGAGTTAACATGAACTAACAATGAACAACTGTATTTTCATTAACTAATGTGAACAAATAATGTAATAAATGGTATTGTTCATTAGTTATTTATGTTAGTAAATGCATTAACTAATACATCCTTATTGTAAAGTGTTACTAACAGCACAATAATGGCTTGCTGTAAATTAAAGGAATATAAATGCGCTTTGCCTTTATGCATTGTCATGCATTTAAAATCCTTTAACACACAGCAAACACTTATCTCTTACTTAAAAGTCAAATTAATTTCAACATATTAATTTTAATTGGCACATACCTTCAAAGACGTACGACGTTCCCTGATGTAAGCACTGCTAAACCTGACAAAAAACTGTTGTCTCAAGAAGAAAATAGAGGTTAGCAACTATGTGTAATTAGAATTTATAAAAATGTAATAACCTTTACTTTTTCAAAGAACAATTAAAAGAAAACAAATATGAAATTAACTTTAGACTATATGATAATGTAAAATAATAAAACAAAACAAAAAATTTGAAAAAACAACACTATTAAAACAAAAACTACTCTATTTAGAAGAACACTGAACACTGAAAAACAAATAAACAGTAACAGAAGTTTTTTTCTCAAATGCTTCAACCAGAAAGAACAAATGAACTGCTCTCTGTAGACAAAGGCAAAACACAAGGAACCTGAAACAGAAAGAAAGAAGAAAAAATATTAAGTCACAGGCACTAGCCTTGTGATAATTTTATGTTGAAAATAATATTATCCACCAACACTGACCAAGGTGCAAGGTGCAGCAAATGATGTAGGAAGATCTGTGGTGAGTCTCTCTGAAAACAGAAACAACAACATTACTGAAAACTACTGACAACAAGAAATAATTTTTGTTTAAAACCATTTATCAATAACATACTTAATCTATATTTAAAATATAATTTTAGGGATTTTGTTAAGTTTTTCTCTCTTGCAATATTTTAAGGAGCCAGATTATGCTAATTATACTATCTATCTTAGCCAATGACAAAAGATACTGGGAAAAGCTCCAGCATCTTTGTACAGTTATAAAAAACAGACCACTTGATAACCCTGTTTCTCTGGATTTTGCCATATTTTCAGGGATGTTTGTTGATGATGTTTCAACTATTTAAGCAATGCTTTTCAATCACACCAAGCAAACATTTGTTACTTCAACCAACTGTACTTTCCTAAAGATTCTAAAAGACAATTTTTTTTACTAAAAATAAAAAAAAAAATTACCAAGCCTTTAAAAAGTAAAACAAACTTAACATTTAACTTAAATATATAACAAATAAATCAAGAGAAATGTCAAGTGGTCCTATAAAGAAATGGATCACAGAATAACGTTTTTCCCCTCACTATTTACTCCCCATCAAGTGATTCTCCTACTAAATACAAAAGACATTTTGAAGAATGCTGAAAACCTGTAAACTATTGACTTCCATAATAGATAAAAAACATATACTATACTAAGTCAAAGTTTACAGGGTTTCAACATTCTTTCAAATATTTTCTTTCATGTTTAACATTAGAAATAAAATCAAACATGTTTGGAACAAGTGACGATGAGTAAAGGATTACAATTTTCATTTTTGAGGTGAACTAACCCCTTTATTTTCCAATAGCAAAGTAGTCTGATACAAATTATGAAATCATATTATGAATTTTTTTCCTATTATATATAGTTTTTATTATTTCAAAAGCTGCAAAAATCCTTATAATGGTAGTGACAGCAATTTTCTTATTAAGCATATAAATATTTAAACTATTACCTGAAAATGCAGGAGGAATCGCTCGTGAAACAGTATTCTAAAAAGATAAATGCCAAGAGATGTCACATAAAACGCAATTCAGTCACGCATCTTTTTAAACTTAATTTGCAAAGATTATATTTTTTAAATTATAATAGATAAGTATAAAAAAATAAGGTAAAGACTTTAGAAACTGTATCATGTACATGGGAATTATTTGAACAGAAAAAAATACATACATATAACTGAGCAAAGCAATAAAGTCAGTGACTACGTTTACATGGACACCAATAATTCGATTTTAATGCGATTAAGACAATACTCTGATTAAGAGTCTACCATGTAAACAGCGATTTGTGATTAATTTAATCAGATTAAGGTCTTAATCGAACTAAAGAGAAATCTAATTAAGACATGTGGAGTATGCCAATCTTAGTCGCATTATTAAAGTGCAGTACAGACATGTAAACACCTTAATCGAACTATTACCCTGATGTAGGACTTTAAGCCGCTTTTTGCAACAGGGTAGTCCACACACACACACACACCCAGACACACACACACACACACACACACACGCACGGCTGATTGACACTTTGCACCTACCGAGTCAGTGCAGACCACAGACAACTGCATCGTGAAATGCGGAGTTTATTTTTTTCTTCCATTCAGCATGCGGTATGAACTTCCGTTAAAACAACTCTTCCAGGAGTTCATAGTTGCATCCAATATTTCGTTTGTCACGATGGGCTTGCATGACATATTCGTGAATGAAAGTTAAAGTGCTAAACTGCAGTTAAAGTCGACAAATTAAAAATGAAACACCCGATATTACATGAAACTCCAGAGGAAATGCGGATAGCGTGGTGACGCAATGACGTTAATCGAATTATGTGCTGTAACATGTAAAACGCGATCATGAAAGTAACACTCAAAAAGCAACTCATGTAAACACCTTAATCATATTATTCTCTTAATTAGATTAAAGCAAATAATTCGATTACTGATGTCCATGTAAACGTAGTCATTGTCATGGAATAACGTAAGTCTACAGCAATCACCGTCATAACGTTACATCATGTTTTATAACGAGAATAAAATGAACAAACGCCCATTTGACAGCAATGACGTTTTTTATAAGTTTTCTTACATAAACTGAACAGAAACGTGTTTGCTTGTAATGCTCACAGGTGAAAAAAAATGCAGAAATGTATCTAATGATGCCACATGGTCAAAATATTGAAATCCTTAATCGATTTAAAGTGTGCAGTAACATTATAAGCATTTCATGCTCGGACCATACGAAACTAGCATTTGCATTATTGACGAGCATTCTCATTCCTCATTCTCGTGTGCGTCGGCATCAAAACACGTGATAAATGTTACCCTTCGTTAAGTGCCCTTAAAGTAAGTGCACTTAACCACCGTATCCTATCCATAGCCTATACTGTATTTACCGGATGAATAACGTGCTTAACGTGCCAACGGTTCATTTTTTGCCACGCAGCTGAGCAAAAACGTTAGTTACCAGCCATTTTATAAAACGAGAGAGAGAGAGAGAGAGAGAGAGAGAGAGCGCTTAACGACTGTCATCATGAGGTAGTCACACAACCATTTTACTAAACAACTGCTTCAACAGACGATTTATGTTAATAAAATAATATGATATTTTTCAAAAGGTAACATTAAGGATGAAATACAGACTAAATGGGCTAGATAACGGGCTTATAATTGTAGATCAAATGGCCGCGGCCTTCTGCCTAAATATCGACTGACGTGACAAACAATACGTCGATCTTGGTAATGCAAAATTGCTTTAAAAGATAAAATTATTAAGTATACAACACTCCTCAATCAAGTATACAACAATACTCCTCATTATTTAAAACGATATATTTTATTTCTTTAATAAAAGCAGCAAACAGAAGAAACACGTCTGTACTCACCTCAGGAGAATTCTGATGTGAAGATTGATCACCAAGCAACGTCGCTGTTGACATTAAACAGCCAATCACGCAGCGCTAGAAAATTGAACTGAACAGCCAATAGTGAGGCAGCCTTCCACTCTGACCATATTTGGGTGCGTGATATTGGGGTAAAGTCTAGATTGGATATGCGGCCAATATAGCGGATTTTTTTTTTATGACACTCTATAACAATAATTAATATTTTACAGTACTGTGATGGTTGGGTTTAGGGTTGTGGTGGGCTGTAGGCATTAAAAAATACAATTTATTGGGTAATCTAATAGATAACATAAATAATACTCGGTGCAACTACTGTTTTTAGGTTACTGTGGCGGTTGGGTTTAGGGTTGGGGTGAGGGTAGACGATAATAAAATACAATAAATAGGAAATTTAATAAATAACATAAATAATTCTCTTTAACTTCCAGCCGCAAATGTATCTGTTCTAGCAACAACCTGATATTAGTGCCTATTTATTAAAAATTATCTTAATGTAGTTATTTTAAAGCGTGTGTGTGTGTGTGTGTCAGGCCCGGATTGGCTAATCGGGAGAACCGGGAGAATTCCCGGTGGGAATAAACCATCTATAGAAAGTAATACTGTGGTTATTATTATTTATTTTAGAGTGCATCTGCATAACAGTGTTATTGTGGGCCAGTGGTCAGCGCGTTGCACTATGATGCCGCCGACCCGAGTTCAAACCTCACCTGAGTAACTTATTATTTTTGATTTTTTTTTTTTTTCATTTTTAGTGTTAAGACATTTAATACTGTTTGGGTTACTTATGTAGGTGTAAATATTTTATGTTTTTTGTGTGACCACCGTTGCAAAGGACTGGATATGTGGGTTTCTCCCACAGTCCAAAGACATGCAGTACAGGTGAATTGGGTAGGCTAAATTGTCCATAGTGTATGAGTGTGAATGAGTGTGTTTGGATGTTTCCCAGAGATGGCTTGCGGCTAACATGTTCTGGATAACTTGGCAGTTCATTCCGCTGTGGCGACCCCGGATTAGTAAAGGGACTAAGCCGAAAAGAAAATGAATGAATGAATGAATGAATGAATATTGCAGGAAAGGGCATTGTGATGTTTTAAAGAATAGTGTTGGAGATTTAGCTACCTTTTAATGTTCTTATATTTATGAAAAACATTTGAAGTTCAAAAGCAGCTGTTTCCTTGAAAAAGACGTGATAGTGTCATTAGAAACTGAATTGGACATGACGTTAATGTAATATAGTCAGCCGTGAACTGAGGTGGGCCTGTCTAAGGCTTGAAACTTGTGTGTGTGTGTGTATATATATATATATATATATATATATATATATATATATATATATATATATATATATATATATATATATATATATATATATATATATATATGGTTGCTAAGGTGTTGCTATGTGGTTGCTAGGGTGTCTTGGGTGGTTGCAATGCAGTTGCTAAGATGTTGCTAGACGGTTGCTAGGGTGTCCTGATTGGTTGCTAGGTGGTTGCTAAGGTGTTCCTAGGCGGTTTCTAGGGTGTTCTGAGTGGTTGCTAAGGCACTGCTAGGTGGTTTCTAAGGAGTCCTGAGTGGTTGCTAAGGTGTTGCTAGGCGGTTGCTAGGGTGTCCTCAGTGGTTGCTAGGGTGTTCCTAGGCGGTTGCTAGGGTGTTCTGAGTGGTTGCTAGGATGTTCTGAGTGGTTGCTAGGTGGTTGCTAAGGCGTTGCTAGGCGGTTGCTAGGGTGTCCTAAATGGTTGCTAGGTGGTTGCTAGGGTGTTCTGAGTGGTTGCTAAGGCATTGCTAGGCGGTTGCTAGGGTGTTCTAAGTGGTTGCTAGGTGGTTGCTAAGGTGTTGCTAGGCGGTTGCTATGGTGTCCTAAGTGATTGCTAGGTGATTTCTAAGGTGTTGCTAGGCGGTTGCTAGGGTGTTCTAAGTGGTTGCTAGGTGGTTGCTAAGGTGTTGCTAGGCGGTTGCTAGGGTGTTCTGAGTGGTTGCTAGGTGGTTGCTAAGGTGTTGCTAGGCGGTTGCTAGGGTTTCCTAAGTGGTTGCTAGGTGGTTGCTAAGGTGTTGCTTGGCGGTTGCTAGGGTGTTCTAAGTGGTTGCTAGGTGGTTGCTAAGGTGTTGCTAGGTGGTTGCTAGGGTGTTCTAAGTGGTTGCTAGGTGGTTGCTAAGGTGTTGCTAGGTGGTTGCTAGGGTGTCCTAAGTGGTTGCTAGGTGGTTGCTAAGGTGTTGCTAGGCGGTTGCTAGGGTGTTCTGAGTGGTTGCTAAGGTGTTGCTAGGCGGTTGCTAGGGTGTTCTGAGTGGTTGCTAGGTGGTTGCTAGGGTGTCCTAAGTGGTTGCTAGGTGGTTGCTAAGGTGTTGCTAGGCGGTTGCTAGGGTGTTCTGAGTGGTTGCTAGGTGTTGCTAGGCGGTTGCTAGGGTGTTCTGAGTGGTTGCTAGGTGGTTGCTAGGGTGTCCTAAGTGGTTGCTAGGTGGTTGCTAAGGTGTTGCTAGGCGGTTGCTATGGTGTTCTAAGTGGTTGCTAGTTGGTTGCTAAGGTGTTGCTAGGCGGTTGCTAGGGTGTCCTAAGTAGTTGCTAGGTGGTTGCTAAGGCGTTGCTAGGTGGTTGCTAGGGTGTCCTAAGTGGTTGCTAGGCGGTTGCTAAGGTGTTGCTAGGCGGTTGCTAGGGTATTCTGAGTGGTTGCTAAGGCGGTTGCTAGGGTGTCCTAAGTGGTTGCTAAGGTGTTGCTAGGCGGTTGCTAGGGTGTTCTGAGTGGTTGCTAGGTGGTTGCTAAGGTGTTGCTAGGCGGTTGCTAGGGTGTCCTAAGTGGTTGCTAAGGCGTTGCTAGGGTGTCCTGAGTGGTTGCTAGGCGGTTGCTAAGGTGTTGCTAGGCGGTTGCTAGGGTGTCCTAAGTGGTTGCTAGGTGGTTGCTAAGGTGTTGCTAGGGTGTCCTAAGTGGTTGCTAGGTGGTTGCTAAGGTGTTGCTAGGTGGTTGCTAGGGTATTCTGAGTGGTTGCTAAGGCGTTGCTAGGGTGTTGCTAGGGTGTCCTGAGTGGTCGCTAGGCACTTACTGAGGCATTACTAGGCCGTTGCTAGGCGGTTGCTAGGTGGTTGCTAGGCGGTTGCTAAGGTAATTTGGGTGGTTGCTAGGCAGTTGCTAGGGTACCCTAGGTTGTTACTAGGCAAGCCTCACATACATGCTTGGTCATTTGTTTATACTTATCAAGAATTTCTAGCAAGTTACAGCACTTGGCTAGTCAATATTAGCATGTAGCTAGTCACTGCTAGCATGTGTAGCATATAGGAAGTTCCGTTTGCTAGCATGAGCCAAACGAGCCAACCCCCATGTCTCTACGATGTTCTGATGCTCAGATATAGCTGTTGATAAATGGTTGCTAGGGTACTCTGTTTTGTTGCCATGGGCGTGGTTACAGAGTGAAGTTGGGTGTGGTTGGTTGCCTAAGTCAAATGAGCCAACCCCCAAGTCAATAGGGCACTGCTATGCAAAGATATGCATCAAAGCCTATTATAATGGCAGTCTATGGGATCAGTTTGGGGGCGTGGCTTGTGAGCTTCATTATCATATTGAGATGCTGATTGGTTGCCTGAGTCAAATGAGCCCACCCCCATGTCTCTATGACACTCCTATGTAATGTTATTGATGTGCAACATTTATAATGGAAGTCAATGAGATCAGCAATGGGACGTCCCACCCCATGTTAAGTCAATGAGGCTGTTATTAAGGGTCTTTAAATGGTTTGGGGGGGCGTGGCTTGAGAGCTTCATTATCATATTGAGATGCTGGTTGGTTGCCTGAGTCAAATAAGCCCACCCCCAAGTCTGTATGACACTGCTATGTAATGTGATTGACATGTGACATTTATAATGGGAGTCAATGTAATGAATGGGAGTCAATGGCAATGTTAAGTCAATGGACCACTTTGGGACGTCCTAGCACCCCAGGGGTACAACTTATACCCCCTTTCGGGATATGTTCCCACTTAGGCTGCAACCCCCTACAGATGTTTTGAATCCCATATTTCTATGAAATTCACACTCGGCGCAGTGATTCGTCAAAATTCGGCTCCATGTTAAGTCAATGGGAGATTTGGGACCCCCTAGCCCCCCAGGGGTACAACTTATACCCCCTTTCGGGGTATGTTCGGACTCAGGCTGCAACCCTTTCGAGATGTGGTAATCCCATGTCTCTACGACATTCACTGTTGGTTTCGCAATGCGGGGTATATGTAGGGGGGAGCGGTGGTCTAGAAAATGAATGGGAGTCAATGGCTCAATGTTAAGTCAATACGAACCTTTGGGACGTCCTAGAGCCCCAGGGGTGCAACATTTACCCCCTTTTGGGGTATGGTCTTACTCAGGCTGGTAATGTCTCCAGCTGTTGTGAATCCCAAATTTCTACGAAATTCACACTTTGCGCTATGCTGCGTCAAAGTTGGGCTCAATGTTAAGTCAATAGGATTTTTTGGGGGGTTTTTTTGGCCCCGCAGGGGCCAAAAAACCCCCCCACCCCTTATAAAAGTCATAGCACACCATTCCCGATAAAGCCGCACGATTTGACCCCACTTTCAAGGGTCTGGGACGAAAGCTGCGGGGCGAGTTACGCGCCGAAAAAAAAGTGGAAGAAGAATAATAATATATAATAATAATAATAATAAGTATGGAGCATTACAATAGTGGAATTTGCCTTAAGGCAAACCCCACTAACTAGAATTGTACATTTCCTAAGAAAATGTGAGTGGGGTTTGCGTGGCAAATCGATGGGGTAAAATGAATCACTGAACTGGCCAATAGCAGTTATTGGGGAGAAATGGCAAAATTCATGTGTTTATGTAGTTGCTAGGGTATTCTAAATGGTTGCTATGCTGTGGCAACGCCATTTTAAATAGCGAAAACAAAAGCGATTTTATCAGCCTGCATCAAAATAACCCAAACCTTGTCTTTTTATGATATTCCTGTGTTGAAATAGGGCTTGTTTATATTGTCATATGGTTGTTAGGGTGCTATAAGTGGTTGCTAGGGAGTGTCTACAAATTTGTTTTGTCACTACTTAACACCGACTTGATAGCCCGAGTAAAACGAGCCCACCCCCAAGCTTCTACGACTCTCTAATCAAGATATCGATGTCAGCCATTTTGTGCCTATGTTAAGTCTATGGGGATTTTTGAATGTCAGCCATTTTGTGTAAATGTCAGCCATTTTGTGCCAATGTTAAGTTTATGGTGTTGCTAGGTGGTTGGTATGGTGTTCTGAGTGGTTGCTAGGTGGTTGCTAAGGTGTTGTTAGGTGGTTGCTAGGGTGCTTTGAGTGGTTGCTAGGTGGTTGCTAAGTCGTTGTTAGGCGGTTGCTAGGGTGTCCTGAGTGGTTACTAGGTGGTTACTAAGGTGTTGCTAGGCAGTTGCTAGGGTGTTCTGAGTGGTTGCTAGGCGGTTGCTAGGGTGTCCTAAGTGGTTGGTAAGGTGTTGCTAGGCGGTTGCTAGGGTGTTCTAAGTGGTTGCTAAGGTGTTCCTAGGCGGTTGCTAGGGTGTCCTAAGTGGTTGCTAGGTGGTTGCTAAGGTGTTGCTAGGCGGTTGCTAGGGTGTCCTAAGTGGTTGCTAGGTGGTTGCTAAGGTGTTGCTAGGCGGTTGCTAAGGTGTCCTAAGTGGTAACTAGGTGGTTGCTAAGGTGTTGCTAGGCGGTTGCTAGGGTGTTCTGAGTGGTTGCTAGGTGGTTGCTAAGGTGTTGCTAGGCGGTTGCTAGGGTGTCCTAAGTGGTTGCTAGGCGGTTGCTAAGGTGTTGCTAGGCGGTTGCTAGGGTGTCCTAAGTGGTTGCTAAGGCGTTGCTAGGCGGTTGCTAGGGTGTCCTAAGTGGTTGCTAAGGTGTTGCTAGGCGGTTGCTAGGGTGTTCTGAGTGGTTGCTAGGTGGTTGCTAAGGTGTTGCTAGGCGGTTGCTAGGGTGTCCTAAGTGGTTGCTAGGTGGTTGCTAAGGTGTTGCTAGGTGGTTGCTAGGGTGTCCTGAGTGGTTGCTAGGCGGTTGCTAAGGTGTTGGTAGGCGGTTGCTAGGGTGTCCTAAGTGGTTGCTAGGTGGTTGCTAAGGTGTTGCTAGGGTGTCCTAAGTGGTTGCTAGGTGGTTGCTAAGGTGTTGCTAGGTGGTTGCTAGGGTATTCTGAGTGGTTGCTAAGGAGTTGCTAGGGTGTCCTGAGTGGTCGCTAGGCACTTACTGAGGCCTTACTAGGCGGTTGCTAGGTGGTTGCTAGGCGGTTGCTAGGGTAATTTGGGTGGTTGCTAGGCAGTTGCTAGGGTACCCTGGGTTGTTACTAGGCAAGCCTCACATACATGCTTGGTCATTTGTTTATACTTAGTAAGCATTTCTAGCAAGTTACAGCACTTGGCTAGTCAATATTAGCATGTAGCTAGTCACTGCTAGCATGTGTAGCATACAGGAAGTTCCGTTTGCTAGCATGAGCCAAACGAGCCAATCCCCATGTCTCTACGATGTTCTGATGCTGAGATATAGCTGTTGATAAATGGTTGCTAGGGTACTCTGTTTTGTTGCCATGGGCGTGGTTACAGAATGAAGTTGGGTGTGGTTGGTTGCCTAAGTCAAATGAGCCAACCCCCAAGTCAATAGGACACTGCTATGCAAAGATATGCATGTAGGCCAGTTATAATAGCAGTCTATGGGATCAGTTTGGGGGCGTGGCTTGTGAGCTTCATTATCATATTGAGATGCTCATTGGTTGTCTGAGTCATATGAGCCAACCCCCATGTCTGTATGACACTGCTATGCAAAGATATGCATGAAAGCCTATTATAATGGCAGTCTATGAAATCGATTTGGGGGCGTGGCTTATGAGCTTCATTTGCATATTGAGATGCTCATTGGTTGTCTTAGTCAAATGAGCCAACCCCCAAGTCTATAGGACACTGCTATGCAAAGATATGCATGTAGGCCAGTTATAATGGCAGTCTATGGGATCAGTTTGGGGGCGTGGCCTGTGAGCTTCATTATCATATTGAGATGCTCATTGGTTGTCTGAGTCAAATGAGCCAACCCCCAAGTCAATAGGACACTGCTATGCAAAGATATGCATGTAGGCCAGTTATAATGGCAATCTATGGGATCAGTTTGTGGGCGTGGCTTGTGAGCTTCATTATCATATTGAGATGCTCATTGGTTGCCTGAGTCAAATGAGCCAACCCCCAAGTCAATAGGACACTGCTATGTAATGTTATGGATGTGTGACATTTATAATGGGAGTCAATGGGATCAGCAATGGGACGTCCCACCCCATGTTAAGTCAATGAGGCAGTTATTAGGGGTCTTTAAATGGTTTGGGGGGCGTGGCTTGCGAGCTTCATTATCATATTGAGACGCTGATTGGTTGCCTGAGTCAAATAAGCCCACCCCCAAGTCTATATGACACTGCTATGTAATGTGATTGACATGTGACATTTATAATGGGAGTCAATGTAATGAATGGGAGTCAATGGCAATGTTAAGTCAATGGGGACCACTTTGGGACGTCCTAGCACCCCAGGGGTACAACTTATAGCCCCTTTTGGGGTATGTTCCCACTTAGGCTGCAACCCCCTACAGATGTTGTGAATCCCATATGTCTATGAAATTCACATGCGGCGCAGTGATTCGTCAAAATTCGGCTCCATGTTAAGTCAATGGGAGATTTGGGACCCCCTAGCCCCCCAGGGGTACAACATTTACCCCCTTTCGAGGTATGTTCTGACTCAGGCTGCAACCCTTTCGAGATGTGGTAAATTCCATGGTTCTACGAAATTCACAGTTGGCTCCGCAATGCGGGGAGTTTTGTGAGGGGAGCGGGGTGCTAGAAAATGAATGGGAGTCAATGGGACCAATGTAAGTCAATGGGACCACTTTGGGACGTCCTAGCACCCCAGGGGTACAACTTATACCCCCTTGCGGGGTATGTTCTTACTCAGGCTGCAACCCTTTCAAGATGTCGTGAATCCCATATTTCTACGAAATTCAGTCTTGGCGCTATGATGTGTCAAAGTTTCTCCCATGTTATTTCAATGGGAAATTTCGGCGGTTTTTTGGCCCCTGCGGGGCCAAAAAACCGCCCACCCCTTATAAAAGTCATAGCACACCATTCCCGATAAAGCCGCACGATTTGACCCCACTTTCAAGGGTCTGGGACGAAAACTGCGGGACTAGTTACGCGCCGAAAAAACGCACGGAAGAAGAAGAATAAGAATAATAAGTATGGAGAATAACAATAGTGAACTTTGCCTAAAGGCAAACCCCACTAATAATAACTTCTTACATACATAGCGCTTTTCTGGACACTCAAAGTGGGGGAATCTCCTCAGTCACCCCAGTCTGCAGCATCCACCTGGATGACGCGACAGCAGCCATATTGCACCAGACCGCACACCACACACCAGCTGATTGGCGGAGAGGAGTGATGAAGCAAATTATGGTATGGGGATGGTTAGGAGGCCATGATAGACAGAGGCCAGTGGGCAGATTTGGCCAGGATGCTGGGGTTAAACCCCTACACTTTTTTGAAGGACATCTCGGGATTTTTAACGACCACAGAAAGTCAGGACCTCGGTTTAATGTCTTATTCGAAAGATGGCACTCATTGAGCAGTATAGAGTCCCCGTCACTGTACTGGGGCGCTAGGACCCACACAGACCACAGGTTGTGCGTCCCCTGCTAGTCTCATTAACACCACTTTCGACACCAACCTAGCTTTCCCTTGTGGTCTCGCATCCAGGTACTGACCGGGTGCAGCCCTGCTTAGATTCAATGGGTGACCATGTGAGAGTTGCATAGCTGCCGGCACTACTGAGAATGAAGCTCGGCTGCCCTCTACTGGTAATGTATTTCCTGAGTCAGAGAATGTCCCTGAGTACTGCGGCTAACCGCGGTTAGTCATGGCATTCTGTTCCCAGCGATGCGCATTTCTAAAGACCCCACCTGTATATATGCTGAGCACTGTATGTACTTTCACTGAATTTAATCTTTTTTTTTATATATATAATGTACTTATAATATCCTGTAGTTACATGTAAATAATTTCTGTAATTACATTTATAATTACACTGTTGACCATCCCTTACACCCTAACCCACTCTTAAACCTACCCATATCACCAATCCTGTCTCTAACCCTACCCGAATCCCAACTCAAGAGCACCAGACGCGTTCTCCAATACATTTCGAACACAGTAAGTGCATTGTATTTATTCTTTGATGCAAGTACATAGTAGTTAAGGACAACTAAGATAAAGTGAGACAGTTAATCTTATTAATGCAATTTGTATGAAATATTTTCAAGAACAATATACTCTACAAATTGATAGTAGTTAAAGTTAAATAGTAATAAACAGACTGACAGCCAAAAATGAATTTGCATTATTGTTCTGTAGGTGTTTCTTATCACACTGATGTATGTTCAGATGTTTTTCCTAATATATTTGCGTTTATTTAGTTATTTGATTCATTAATCCATCCATCCATTCAATCTTTTTATTCATTCATTCATTCATTCATTCATTCATTCATTCATTCATTCATTCATTCATTCATTCATTCATTCATTCATTCATGCATTCATTCATTCATTCATTCATTTAATTATTTATTTATTTGTTTACCATGGCTCACAATAACTATACTGTGTCGTGTTCAGCAGAGATGAGGATCCAAGTGCAGGTAAAATAAGATAAACTGAAGTCAAACAAGGACAAACAGAAGTGGCTGGTACAAAAAAGGGCAATCCAAAACCGTGGTCAAAAGCAGGCATAAGGTCGTACTAGGCGGCAAAACAGGAACAATGATAAACAACGCAATGATCAAAAATACAAACAGGCAAAAACAAGACACTAGAACATGCAAGGTACATACGTCACGTCAACATTAACGACTCCATACTAGTGTTCGTGCGGTGAATAAGTAGTCCATGTACAGTAATCAGTCTATGAGGCGATACAGCTGTAATCATTAGAGTTCTGGAAACAGGTGTGTGTGTGTGGTGCATGACAGGATTTGTAGTTCCTTAACACGTCTGTAGTTCACCAGCGATCTGTCAGGAATGGATCGCAGGAGATCATGACATACTGTACATACCCTGTACTCAGGCTCTAAATGCAAAAGATGATTTTGGCTTGCCTTTCTCCAGTGGAAGGATAGTTATATGTAGTTATATAATTTAAAAAGTGAACTACATTTAACACAAGAATCGAATATACTGTTTTCTAACATATTAGTATAATCATAAAACTTTTGGAAATGCTATTGTAAACAGACACCCCGTTGAAACAAAAATGTCATTTTTAAATGCATTTAGATTAATGTAGACACAGCCTTAAGCTGCATTTAGTTCAGTCTTTGACCTAAAAGTTATGCGTTTTTGATTTTTAAAGCATCGACGGAAGGACGAACCTTGAGAGATCAACAATTTATCTGTACATGACCAGCATATCTCTATCTATTTCCTTTCTGTCTCTCCTGTTCCTTGATCTCACACAAATTCGTGTAAACCACAAGCGTAAATACACACCTGCGAGCAGATGTGCCTTCTTCTTTGTCCATAAAAGGCAACTCTGAAATTCACGCCCCAAACACAAACACACACGCACATACATACAAACTCTGGCTCATCAGCACGCCATCACAAGTCTCTTCAGGGGACTCTCTATCCTCAGAGCAATATTCTCTCTTTGCTGAGATCTCAAACTGTGAAACAGCTCTGCCTTCTTCCATCAAAGAGAGCCCTGATATAGGATGGAAAAGACACAGCTGTCAGTTAGCGTGTAACAGCCTAATGCATTCGGTGATGGTCTATCAATTGTTGAATTAAGAGAAAATTGTCATTTTCTTGTTGTCTTGGTGTGAAACATGCGTTAAGACATCAATGACAGTGAAGCCGTCTGCTGAGATGTGCTTCATGTGCTGCAGACTCTGAGGTATCACCATTCAAGCTAAACTGTGCCTTTGGCAGAAAGGGAAGTAACGCTCTAAAATTACATCGGTTTCATTTTCATTAGTCTTAATGTGTTTATGTGCACCAGCTATACACACTAATTCATCTGCTGTGATGCATACATTATAGATACTCCATAAACCAAGGTCATAATCATATTTAATCATAATAATGGCTTGAGAAACAATTCAATAAAAATAGATGTAACGAATAAATTAAAACACTAAAAATATAATTGTCACGATCATCAGCGATCTACAACCAGAGATCGCTGGTAAATACATTCACATGAACCACAAATCCTGTCTCATATGGACTACAAAACCCAGTCATGCCACACACACACACACACACATACACTCACCTGCTCCAAGTCACCATTAATTAGACACTCACAGCTGAAGCTGCTTTTGGACTGATTACTGCACTATAAATACAGCACACAAACACACAGTTGTTGCTGAGTCTTGTCTACTGTTTTAGTGACAGTACAACACGTTTTCCTTGCCTTGCCTTCTGTGTTTTGAACCTTTGCTTTGCTTTGTTTGATCATTCCTGTATGCTGCCTGCCTTCTGACCATTTGCCTGCTATTTCGACTATTACTCTGGATTGCCCTCATACATCTGTGTGCTCCTGTGTTGATCATTGCTTCCCTGACCATCCTGTCAATAATACCCTGCATTTGGATCCGCACCCCTGTTGTCAGTGTCACATCCCCATTACAATAATATAATCTAATATAATAATATTTTTTACCAAATTTGTCTGTTTTTTATTTTATATTTATTTATGTAATAAATATTACTATAATTTTAAATACCTGTGTTATACTTTAATATATTTTTCAAATGGCTTAAAAACATTTACTTTAAATAATGTTGAAAATGGTTAAGCTTCTAATTATTATTTATTTTATTGCATACATATTTGTATGTTGCTAGATGTGTTTAAGTGGAAACAATGATTTAGGGGCTACACAGTCATTATCAATGCTATTCTATATATAGTACACACACAATAGTGCATATTAGTTAACAATAGTTAATAGGGCTGCACAATATATCATTTCAGCACCGATAACGCAATGTGATCATTCGCAATAGTATACGCAATGTTGAGTCTGGATTAATAATTCATTATTTTGCAAGTGTTTTTTGAGGCTTGTGACTGTGTGAGAGTTTTAAATGGGAAAGTGTATCGTTTTTAATATGATAACGATTAATTTGATTGATTTGTCTATAAACAAAGATGATGCAGTAATATTTTAAATTTGAATATACAATTACTGTACACCTGAATACAGTTCAACAATAAACAATAAAATGCTGTTAATTTAATTAGTATCTCTTTCTTTATTAAATTGATCTATGCTTGTAGATTGTTTATTATATTTTAGGCACTCCCGTACAGAATCATCTCAATCAATCTAAATTCATAAATTCTTTCTAAATAGTTATTCAACTCATCTAGTGAAATTGTATTCATATAGCAATATACAGGGCTCAGCATAATTGAGTACACCTCATTTTAAAAATGAATATTTTTATCCATTTCTCAGTGAATACGGTGAATATATTTTGGTGCATTTGAACAAAACAGATTTATTAAACAGATATATTTAACAAAATATTATTTTAGTCACAGAACATCTTTAGAAATGGAAAGATAATACATTTAAATTCATGCAAAAGGTTGGAGGAAAGTCCTTACCCCAGGTGGGAGGAGTTCAAGTATCTTGGGGTTTTGTTCAGGAGTGAGGGAAGGATGGAATGTAAGATCGACAGGCGGATTGGTGCAGCGGCAGCAGTAATGCGGTTGATGTACTGGTCCGTTGTGGTAAAGAAGGAGCTGAGCCGAAAAGCAAAGCTCTCGATTTACCAATCAACATACATTCCTACTCTCACCAATGGTTATAAGCGTTGGGTCATGACCAAAAGGACAAGATCTCGGATATAAGCGGCCGAAATGAGTTTCCTTTGCAGGGTGGCAGGGCGCAGGGAGCTCTGTCACCTGGGAGGAACTCGAAGTAGCGCCGCTGCTCCTCCACATCGAGAGAAGTCAGCTGAGGTGGCTCAGGCATCTGTTTTGGATGCCTCCTCGACGCCTACCTAGGGAGGTGTTCCAGGCATGTCCCACTGGGAGGAGGTCTCGAGGAAGACCCAGGACACGCTGGAGGGACTATGTCTCTCGGCTGGCCTGGGAGCGCCTCGAGATCCCCCCGGAAAACCTGGAGGAAGTGTCTGGGGAGAGGGAAGTCTGGGGTTCTCTCCTAAGACTGCTGCCCCCACAACCTGGTCCCGGAAAAGCGGTTGAAAATGGGATGGGATGAGAATTACATACAACATTTCAACAAAATTTGATATATATTTTTTTTGTTTTTCTTGATTTTGCTATTTTTGAACATTTTATTTAATATTTTCCCCCAACATATACATTTGGGCTACTAATTTTTGAACTATTATTGTAAGGTATTTTGTTAGATAAGCTCCAGATTTGGCT
Organism: Danio kyathit; assembly: GCA_903798195.1. Lineage (NCBI taxonomy): Eukaryota > Metazoa > Chordata > Actinopteri > Cypriniformes > Danionidae > Danio > Danio kyathit. The sequence goes on along the minus strand of LR812531.1, from coordinate 25,584,867 downwards.
TTAGTGCTGATTAATCTAATGTTTATGCACAAATATAATATTGTAAAGCTTCCTTTAGAAAATATAAATTTAAATGAGAGATTTGTGGGAGGTGTACTCATATATACTGAGCACTGTATATAGCAGAATAAAAAAAAATATCGCAATGTTATATGTTTCCAATATCGTGCAGCCCTAGTAGTTAATATGCAGCATTATTAATTGGAGACGTAATTAAAGATTGCTAGTATGTTAGTATTAAATAAATACAAATGTTCTCTTTTAAAAGCCAGCCAACAACTGTCATTATAAATCACCATGTCGCTACTATCCACAAAGCCACTGAACAAACACTAACCATTTACCACCACCCAATACATCTGTGCACAAAATGCAGTTCTAGCTGAATGAAATCAGAAATCTTGCTCATAAAGATCGGAGTACTTGCATGAATAATATCTACAACGCATTCACAGACACGATGATTTGCTCAGAACAATGCCTTTGATTATGATTTTCAATACCTCAAGTGATTATGAATTTCACTGGAGGTTTAATGGCTGATTGTGTTTAATGTAATGAGGGGTCGTATAAGGTGAGACGATTAGAAGCTTAAAAAATGCATTAGTTTAAAATGGGCCTGTTGGCGAGAAGTCACATTTAATAGAAGTGTATATAAGGCATGAGCTTTAACTTCTTTATTTAGATCTCATTAAGTTTATAATCATCCTGTGAAGGTTCTCTCTGATGAAGAAGTGCTGTCAGGTTTCATAAATGCTACTATGATGTAAATTTCACAAATGAAACTATGTTTGTGACCACAGTTAAAAACTAAACTGGAGTCATTTATACAAATGTTTGGGTCAGGGTTATATATTCATGACAAATTATAATTCCAGTTTACCACTGTATGCTTTATTTAATGTTATAATTGTTTCGTTTGAGTAATTAAATTTGTGTGACCTTTATAGCCACACTTAAAATGAGAATGGACAGTTTACATCAGATCTTGAAAATAAAACAAGCAAGAACGCTTAAAGTATGACCTCTGTTTAAACAAATGCGAATACAAAGATTGTAACAGTTAAAGTTTAATGTGTGTTATGTATTTTGTGAGTTACTGCCCAGATGCTCTTCTGATAGATAGGCTGTAATTTTTGAATGATGTTTGTTTGTTTGCTTTAAATTGCACATTTAAAAACAACAAATAGTGCAAAAGTGCTTTACAAATCAACCAACACACAAAATCTATACTTGTACATGTAAACAAAATAAAATTTATTACAATCAAATGCTAGAGACAGAAGATGATATTTTAAATGAGACTTAAAAGCACTAAGGGAAGAGCATGACCTGGTATGTAAAGGCAAATCATTCCACAGTCGAAGAGCTGCAATAGAAAAAAGCCCTGTTTCCTTCTGATTTTAATCGAGACTTGGGAACAACTAGCTGAAACTGTTGTGCTGACCGAAGAGGCCTAGATAAAGTATGCCAGTGAAGAAGCTTACCAATGTAAGTAGGTGCCAGACCATTCAAACCTATAACAATAACTTGTACTGAATCCTAAATTGCACTGGGAGCCAGTGTAGGGATAATAAAACTGGTGTAACGCTAGCAATTTTTTTAGTCCCAGTTAAAACCCTAGCGCAGGGCTATATAATTAGTTTGTCATTAGGGCCAGTTCATGAAAAGCATCCCAAATGAGGGGCCAGAGAGATATGACTTGCAATATGACTGATGACACAACAGCATACAACAGTAAGAGCCCATATGCTGTATTTTTTGCTCCTTAAGACACCCATGCTGGATTTTTCTACATTAAATGTTAATATATTGTATTTTAAAACTACATAACAATCACTGCATTGTACAATGTGGCTTTTTTTTTTTTTTACAAACATTCAAATGTTGTATTTCAAAGCACAACAAAATCAGTGCATTGCTCAAGTAGGCTTCTTCTACATTTAAACTCATCCACATGTTATGTTTTAAACTGCATAATTATTAGAGATGCAAAGATTATAGATTTTGCTTGTACGATTATAGTCTGAAGAATAAGAATGGTTCACGGTTATTGCGCCTAATGTTAATTTAAGCTTTATATTAGGTAAGTATTATAAATGAACTGTTGTTATCATCTGCGTTCATACATACATAATCATTGTAATAATTTGTAATATCTCGTCTATCATATCTTTTGTCTACATTGCACTGAAAGCCACGCTACAGCATGAGAGGTTTTCTACTGGGCGTCGCTCCGTATGGGCACACATATTGGCATATACTCTTACATTGGAAATAAACTTGCGTGCTGAAAAAACGCAATATGTGAATGGTCCGCTGCTATAGTTAATCCAGTGTGCGTGCGTATTAGCTTTGGTGTATAAGCTCGGAACTTTAAACCAGCGCACAGTTGGCATAACTTTGTTTAGTTGCAGCAGTATCATTCCGTGCAAAAGAAACGCGGCGTTGAGAAGCCTTTACGATTAATTAACCGTGACAAAATAAAACGCGGTTAATAGTGAAATTGGCTAATTGCATCCCTAATAACTATATCAGTGCATTGAACAAAACGCCTTTTTTACAAACATATCCAAATGTTTTCGGCTGCCCATGCCACTCGTTTAATGTCAGGTGACTCACGCTCTGCGCAGCCTTCAACTGCAGCTCGTGCTAACTATAGCGGCCGTTTTTCGACTGAACTAAATTTATTTTTGATGGTCACACTATTTGGAGCGCTGGAACAAATTGCCTCGGGGGCCGAGTTGGGTCCACAGGCTGCCAATTGAATAGCCCTGGCCTAGTGGCTGCATTTTTAATCAGCTGCAGGCATTCAATTTAAGCATGAGAAACTCCTGAATGCAAAGAATTGCCATAGTTCAATCTAGACATAATAAAGATGTTAATGATTGTGTGGGTCTTGTGTTGAAAGTTAAATCATTTGTTTTGTTTTTTAAATAAGTTATTAAGACTATTTGGAAACATATGAGATTTGTTTAATGAGATTTTCCATGCAATTTATTTAGTTTTGTACAAGTACAACATTTTCCATTTTTAGCGAATTATATTTCGAAAAGCCCTACTTTTAAATTCACGCAGACCATTGTATGCTAATAATGATATTTTATTATTTACCTTTCTACTTAGTATGGATGACATTTGTGCTACTATTAAGTAGTGGAAAGCAACATACTGTAAATGCAATTGCTAAATATGTTCTATTTTGGTGGATTAGTGCCAATATTAGTCCTGTGTTTTTTGGAGCTAATGCTACTTCTTAAAGTTGAAATGAGATTGTCTGGAATCATGCATATTTCCAATAGAACTTTCACACACAGAACTTTAAGAGCAGTCCAAAGACATGCGCTATAAGTGAATTGAATAACCTAAATTGGTCAAAGTGTATGAGTGTGAATGAGTGTGTATGGATATTTCCCAGTACTGGGTTGCAGCTGGAAGGGCGTCTGCTGTGTAAAACATATGCTGGATAAGTTGGCGGTTCATTTCACTGTGATGACCCTTGATTAATTAAGAACCTGAGCTGAAGAAAAAAATTAATGAATGAACAGAACTTCAAATTGCAGCTTATTTTTATTAAGTACAGTTGAAGTCAGAATTATTAACCCCCCTTTGAAATTTTTTTCTCTTTTTTAAATATTTCCCAAATGATGCTTAACAGAGCAAAGAAATTTTCACAGTATGTCTGATAATATTTTTTTCTTCTGGAGAAAGTCTTATTTGATTTATTTCGACTACAATAAAAGCAGTTTTAAAATTTTTAAACACCATTTTAAGGAAAAAAATATTAGCCACTTTAGGTTATTTTTTAGTTTCTGATAGTCTACAGAACAAACCATCATTATACAATAACTTGCCTAGTTACCATAACCTGCCCAGTTAACCTAATTAACCTATTTAAGCCTTTAAATGTCACTTTAAGCTGTATAGAATTGTCTTGAAAAATATCTAGTAAAATATTATTATAGTTATTAGAGATAAGTCATTAAATCTATTATGATTAGAAATGTGTTGAAAAAATCTTCTCTCAGTTAAACAGAAAACGGGCAAAAAATAAACAGGGGGGCTAATAATTCAGGGGGGCTAATAATTCTGACTTCAACTGTATATATATGTTTAATATAATTGTGTTAACAAAAGAGCATAAATGCAACCAGATATGTTGGACAAGCAGCATATACTGTAGACTAACTAGTTTCCATTTCAGATGCTTTGTAACTTGGCTACCTCTCATCTGAGTTGCCCAACACTGCCAGTCTGTTGATTTTACACCCAGGAATGGAGGATTTGGCAACCCAGGGAAGTGAAATGTCCTAAGATTCAATTAACCAACTGTAATCCACACAATCCTGTTGGCGGGGAGTAACTCTACATCACCCATAGTCTGAAGCTTGAACAATATCAGCCACTTTCACTTACAAGGAATCCCCCCAGTCAGCCAGTGACTTGGCCGCTTTAAAGCAAGGAGGTCATAACCACAGGGTAGAGAGACTGCAAGCTTGGGGGTTCGGCCGGCATTCTCCTGCATTCAAGTCGCCTCCAAACCACTTTCACGCTCTGGAACCAGTGAGCCGGGCGAAATTGGTTCGGTCAGGAACGGCAGCGAGACGAATGAGAGGGTGGCCGTGTGGCACCAAAGCCCAGCAGACCAGGAAACCACAACAGCCCAAAGACGTTTAGAAAAAAACTAAGCATCCAGCCACACAAGGAGGCATAGATGCGTATAGACTTACTGTATATACTCACTCTGTGGCTTCCTTTACCAATGTGACATTTCCTTTTCCCATCCTCTAGGCTGACGCCCTCGCTACATTGGGGAATAAACAACTTTTCTTAGCCTTTTAAGCTGCTTAATTCTCTGATATCTGTAACCTCTGATACAGGAGTGGGTGGATGGCCTTGCTCAGACGCCGGCTGTTTCGTGACAGAACAAGATCAATAGGACGACAGGATTTCTCTCTCTTCTGACACTCATCTCCTTTACTCAAACGGAAAAAAGGCCTTGCCTAGATTTCTCAATTTTTGACAGGTGGAGGAGAGCCTATAAACTGACACACTCTTGTCTTGTATACGTTCTTCTTCTTCTCCTTCCAAGGAATCTAAAAGGTTACAGTCGCATGGGGGTGGAGAAGGAGTGAGCGACAGAGGGAAAGTTTCTTGAAAGCACGTCATTTTATCTTGCCAACACCGGCTTTTTTTAGATCCTCATCTTTTCTCCATCTGCCACTGATGACAAATCTTAAAAGGCATGTGACGTGATATGAGGACAGCAAGACGGAAGGATGAAAAGCAGTTGCTGCAAAGGCAAAAACGAGAAGAATGGGTTGAAAACAAATCCTTTATTTATACTACAATCCTGCTGTTCAGTCAATCCACGCTGGCAGTTCAGCGATGGCTGGATTTCGAACGTTATTGCATTTTAACACACCCAAAGATGATCTTCCCCCCTTTCCTCTGATGCCCTCAAATGTCGAGCGTTCAGCGCTAACAAGTTCTCGTGCGGATTCCAGTCACGATGTGGCGCCTCGACAAACACCTCTTTCATCACTTCTTATTTTAAATCCAGACACACTCTCGCTCTCCTTCAACAGATAACTTCATGCATCGAGACTCGGGGCTCATCAGCACCAATCAGTCACTGCGCAAACGGCATCCTTACCCTCCTTTTCACCTCTTACCATAACACGGCAATCACCCCATACCATGACAAGTTAAGCCCTGATATCCCGCAAGCAGCCATTTAGCCCTGCCACCTAAGAGAGAGATTACCGATCGACATTTATAAGGCAGACGGAATGAGGAATTTTGACCCAGATGTGGATTACGGCCTTTGTAATACATTTTCATCAAAGCGCTCTTCAAACCTCAGCACAACCTCTGCCCATCGCACGCACTTGGGATTGGCGGAATGAAAGGTTATGATGTTGATTCAGGTTACACTTAAAAGGTCTTCATTTTCTCAGTTCTAATGCACTCCAAAAAAACTGCGAAGCGCTGGTAGCCGTGCATTTATCTGACCTGTGCTATCGGGTGATCTAAGGATTTGTAAGTTAAGCGTACTCACATAAATGAAATATATTCATATCTTCCAGTGCTTAGTAGTAGGAATGTCATCAGAGAATGAGAGAAGCGCTGTCACGACTAGGGCTGGGCAATAAAAAAAAATAAAATTTCACAATATCATGTTTTATATCATTCGATATCGATAATTATTGAGTATTTTTTAACAATACATTTAGGAGTATTAGGATTTTTTTTATTTAACCACTTTATTTTAATTTACCAACATTACTAAGGCAAATAGTTTTAAAAGTCAAAACCAAAAATATTTAAACAAAGTATCTGATCTCTTCATAATAAAATAAACATAAGAGTAAAGAGACTCAAACCTGATTAATAAAAAGGTTACAAAGTGTGTGCAATAGTAAAGTGTAAATGCTGAACAATCAAAGCAAACTTTAAGGTAGATCAACATTGTAACTAGGCAACCATCAAGCATTTTCTCAGAGGATAACAAACAGACAAATCATTGCTGCCTCTCCGATGCAAGTTTATGGAGAAAAGTAAAAAGCAATGCAGTGTTTGGGTGCTCTGTGTTTGTCTGAGGTAATTAGTCCGCCGTTACTACTGAAATGTGTATATTCCATATAAAGCGTGAAGCAGATTGGTTAGTTCTACTTACATGAATCGTGGTACGCTCATGGCAATCGCAAAAGCTGAGAAGTTTTCATCTAGGTGCTGTTGGAATACTGCGCCTCCATTGGAAATAACAAACTGACACCCTAAGCTTTTTGGCATTTTTTTTGGCATTTTGGCAAAGCGCACGCTCAGCAGCCATATTTTAATAAAACTATAGTCTTTATACCCAATCTTTTTTTTTTTTTAATCGATATTGACAATGGTGTTCAGTCAATAAAGATCAATACCGATTTTATAGCCCAGCCCTAATCATGACTCCAGGCTTGTTTGGCATTCAGTAGTAGCAACCAATTATGACATACAGTTGAGGTCAGATTTATTAGCTCCTCTATTTCCAAATGATGTCAAACAGAGCAAGGACATTTTCACAGTATGTCTGATAATATTTTTTCTTCTGGAGAAAGTCTTATTTGTTTTATTTCGGCTAGAATAAAAGCAGTTTTACATTTTTTGATAACCATTTTAAGATCAAAATAATTAGCCCCTTTACACTATATATTTTTTTCAATAGTCTAAAGAACAAACCATCGTAATACAATAACTTGCCCAATTACTCTAACCTGCCTAGTTAACCTAATTAAGCCTTTAAATGTCACTTTAAGCTGTATAGAAGTGTCTTGACTATCTAGTAAAATATTATTTACTGTCATCATGGCAAAGATAAAAGAAATCAGTTTTTAGAAATAAGTTATTAAAACTATTATGTTTAGAAAAGTGTTGAATTTTTTTTCTCTCCATTAAACAGAAATTGGAGAAACGAATAAACAGGGGGGCTAATAATTCTGCCTTCAACTATATATGTTGATATACATATATATTATATTTAATATGTATAATATATTTATAAGAGGCGACGCAGTGGTGGGTGGGTAGCACGTTCGCCTCACAGGAAGCAGGTCGCTGGTTTAAGCCTCGGTTGGGTCAGTTGGCTTTTCTGTGTGGAGTTTGCACGTTCTCCCGTGTTCACGTGGGTTTCCTCCGGGTGCTCCGGTTTCCCCCACAGTCCAAAGACATGTGGTACAGGTGAATTGGGTATGCTAAAACTGACCATAGTGTATGAATGTGTTTATGGATGTTTCCCAGTGATGGGGTGCGACTGGAAGGGCATCCGCTGCATAAAAAAAATATGCTGGATAAGTTGGTGGTTCATTCCGCTGTGGCGACCCCAGATTAATAAAGAGACTAAGCCAAAAAGAAAATGAATAAATGTATTTATAGATAGTTATGCATGAAAATACTCACAACACATCCAAATACAGAAAATCACTGCAAATTGTTGCAGACAACAACGGAAATGTGTCGGGCAACCCCAAAAAAATTGTATAGATTGTTAATTAGATTTTATAAAGATGCACTCTGTGCAGAATCATCCCAATCGATCTAACATTATAAATACTTTCCAAATAGAGATAATAATTGTATTCATATCGCAATATCGTAAAATTAAAAAAATACCACAATGTTCGATGTATCCAATATTGTGCAGCCCTACTTGAAACAACTAGATTTATCAATTTACCAGCAGGAATGTGTTTAGCTATAAAAATAAAGTACAATCACTTCATATTTGTCAATATTTTAAAGAGTACATGTCAAAATAATTATGTTTCAGTTTTTTTACAGAAATATATGTGTTACACTGAATAACACTGGAGCATTCTTTGACCCATTTTTTGACATTCTATTTCAACAAAAGATATTAGAATAAATAATTTTTTATCAAACAAATGCTATATATGTATCATACACCAACTGAACTGCTCCAAGCCTTTTCAATGTTGTGAGTTGAGCTAGTTTACAAGTCATGCGTCTTGCCTGACAAAACCTGAACTTGTGGATTCATGAACACTGTCTTTCTGTATGTCCTACATTCTCTTCATCTCAAGCTCTGAATGTCCCCTGTGACAATATTCCTTCAATGCAACCCCCAAAAGAACAGCTTCTTTTGATAGAACACACTGTTCTGTTTTTTTTTTCCAAACACAAGAGATCCCTGCGGTTCCACAGATGCTCTTTGTGACTTTATAAACCTTCTTTCTGAACCTGTAGGGTCTCATGCAGGCTGGCAACCCAAAGCAAGCTTCAAACCATCAAACAACCCCAGCATGGTATTTGCGTCTTGAATGTCAAAATATACGAATACAACTTACTCTTCAGTGGTTAAAAAGATTCTTACCCTTGTGTGCTTTCTAGTCTTTGTTTTACACGAATGGGGGATCATTGCTTTTAACATCTGACTTCAACTTTCACACGCAGAACTCCTTATATATATATATATGTTCAGAGTAAAGACAAGCTTCCATTAAAGGGAAAGGTAATGTGGAACGGAAGATAAGTTTCAACTCTTTACAAAGTTTCTGACTTTTGTCTGCTCCTTTGACTCTACAACCAGATAGGGAAGTGTGAGAGAGAAAAGTTGGAGGACAAATCCTTTGAATGGCTGCTCTTACTATAATACTTTTCCGAGTGTGTGCGCATATTTTCCTAAAAAAAGATAGTTTCCAAAAACCAAAACGGTCCCAAAATTGACACTGTTAAAAAAGTTTCTTCACAAGTTATCCATTACCGCTGACATACTTCAAGTCTTGTGTCACATTCTTGTGTGATTGTGTGTATGTGTCTGTCCTAATCTGCAGTAATTCCTATAAAATCTGTAAAATATGGTCTGAAAAGCCCCAGTATCTGCCCACTGCCACAAAGACAGATGAGACAGTGCTTTATCTCAGAGGAAAAGACAGAATTCACTGTTAGACTTACTGCAAAGACCTTGTTATACCATCCATTTCTGCTTTAATATTACTTTACAAACGCTGCAGAAAATTTGGCAAAGATATATGATAGTGATATATGTATAATTTTTCCATTGGGTTGTGAGATTGTAGAAAGACTAAGTTGATTAATGTACAGTATGGAGACATGTTGGCTTGATAAATAACTGTGTGTTTTCAATGGACGCTGACAGACAATTTAACAATGTCTTGAAAGCGCAAACTCTTTAAAAGCAAACTGAAAGAACAGAAGTCAAACAATATTTGCTTTTATAGCAGCTCTCGTGTCTTTTGACACATCAGCGGCTACTGTAGTAGAATAATGAGAAACTGCAGCTCATTATTGTTATATAACAAGCATATAATATTGCACTTTTCATAACAAATCGTAAAATGTGTTGGTTATCATACTATAGTGTTGTCTTTTAAAAAACACTGATTGGCCAGTGATGATGTTGTGCATTTGTGTGACATTTACACCGATTATCACCACTAGAGTTTTAAATTGTAAACAATACAGATAAGTGAAGAGTTCAGATGCAAAAACCTCTAAGTGCCATTTGAAATTTTCTTCTAAAATAGCATTTTTCACAGGCTCCATGAAATAACTGAACATAAACATACTGTAAGAGGCAGAGAAAAATATGCATTGTAGAAGGAAATTCTAGATGGCACTGGTTTTTTGCATCTGAGAAATATTCAAATATTCAAATATTAAATGTTTATACATTGAAAGTTGGTGCTAAAAAATGTTTAATTTTTTTTTTTTTTCAGAAAGTATGTTTCGTGCAAAATAAATCAATAAATAACGCATCAAATGTTACTATAGAACTTTCTTTTATTATTAAAAAAAAAAAAAAAACAATTTATCACTCGCAATCAATAAACTCACTAGCACACTGAGATTCAATGTAAGAAATTATAAACATATCAGAGATTCTCTGACTTATGAGGCCTCTGGTATGTATTTATATACTATGATTGTTCCACATTTGTTCCACTGTATAACGAGCTGGTCTCAGGCATGTAAATCATCTTCAACACCGTTGGAATCATTAAACAAGAGAGCACTTAAAATTCATGATGAATAGCCTCGGTTGTACCATCACTGCAATATCTTAAAAAAGACAAAAAACTTAAGTTTTGATAATATTATTAAACATTCCATTATTTGTTCTGTTTTTAAAATTATTCACAATCTTTCTGCTCCATCGTAAAAACAAAAAAAAACAAATTCCAAATTAGAGAAAACATCGCGAACGACACGTTATATGGTAAGAGGGGGATGTATTGTCCCTAGACGTAAGACCTCTTTTGGTCAATCTGTGATTTTTGTGCATTGTCCCTGTTAAATAAATAAATTCATTCACTCATTCATTCACTCATTCATTTTATTCATTCATTCATTCATTCATTCATTCATTCATTCATTCATTCATTCATTCATTCATTCAATCAATCAAATCAACTAATCAAGCATTAAAACACCATTTAAATCATCTTATTAAAACAATTTGAACAACAACAACAATAATAATACACTGTAAACCCCAATTAGTTAACGTAACTAAAACCATTTGAGGAAATCGATTGCAACAAACCATTTAAGTTCAAAAACTAATTCTACTGAGTACTGTGAACGTAATCCATATGAGTAAACGAAGCAATTTGAGCACAGTAAAACCTAATAACTGAAGAGAACTCAAACCAACTGAGTACTGTAAAACCCAATAAGTTAAAGCAACTCAAACCATTTGAGGAAACTGATTGCTACAAACCATTTCAGTCGAAAAAACTAATCTATATGAGTACTGTGAACTTACTCCATTTAGGTTGAAGTAATGAGGTATTTAATTAACTCTAACTTCAACACTGAGTTAAAACCCTTTTCAAATGAGTAGACTTTCAGTAAATTTAGAGTTAACGACACTCATTTCATTTGATAAAGTTGACTGTTGAGTTTTACAGTCTAATAACAATAACGATAATAATAATAATAATAATAATAATAATACATAAATAAATAATATTACATAATAACAAGTTTATTTCTAGTAGTAGTATTAGTATTGCTGGTGTTGTTTAAATGTACCCCATTCAAACATCCACAACCACATGCAGATAAGAGCCTGTTGCACAGCCAAACTACCAGTTACTAGACAGAAAATAAGCTTTATGACACAAAGACAGAATAATGAAGGTCATTGAAAATGGCATGTATCAATTCCCTCTCTATCTTGGTCTCTCTGTGGAGCTGCTGTATGGCAGAGCCTCGGGCCAAAGCAAGCACAGAAATACAAACTGTCAGAAAGTGAACGCAGACGAGACTCCCAAACAAAGCTGGAACTGGACAACTTCAGACATACTATGTGCATGCAAACTTGAACTTGACATCTGTGTAATATTTAGGCTTCAAATGCCACTTTTAACATACTGAAACATACATAGCCAAGCTGTTGTGCCAACATCATGTTTTGAATTTCCTTGCAATAGCGCTGAAATCATCAGTACCCTATAGCTATCAGTCTGACAACTGAGGCCAGCTGAGGAAAAGGGCAGAAAGACATAGAACATATTTAACATTTCAACTTCCTACACTGACAGAAAAACAAAATAATAAAAAAAAAAATACACATCCAAACAAGTCAGTGTGAAAAACACAGTTCCCACATACAACCTGAAGCAACTAATCTCAAAGAAAAGACTGCATCTCCACAACTCCGCGAAAACAAGGCCAAAAACAAATCCCAAAACATCGAACTGTTTGGCTAAAGATATAAATACTTAAAAAAGTGGCACTGTGCAGGAAATTAAACCAGAGAGACTTACCTGCAGCGGGGAAGAGCAGTGCCGATAGTCAATGAAGAGAGGAGAGAAAAAAAAAGAAGAAAAAAAATGATTAGAGAGAGACCTTAAAAATGTGATAGTAAATACAGAACAGTGTTCAATATAGAATGTAAGCGTCAGCATGATCCAAATGTTCTGATCAAATGGTAATATTACAACAGGGCCTAAATAAGGAAAATTAAATATGAATGTTAAATTAATGAGGTCAATTGGCCCTCGATGAAGCTGTGAATCTCAAACATTATTGATAATAATTAATGGTGATATTATTCAAATGTTAAGCTCCTCTGAAAACCAAATTTGGCATCAAACCCAAAATTTAGGCAGTAAATTAAATCATCCATTGAAGCAACTGAGCTCTTGCCTCATTTATACACACACACACACACAGAAATATACACCAGCCACTAATCAAAGGTTTACTGAACCACTGAGTTAAACTAAAATGTCAAAGTACTGGCTGTTGGTATCAACTTTGGATTTGAAATGGTTTGATCTGAGTTACATGTAAAACAAATCTTTGCTTTTGAACACAAATGAAGTATACAGTATATGGAAATGTTACATGAAAGAGGTTAGGCTGAAAAGCATTGATGAATAATCACAAATGAGATCTCTTTACTATCTGAACTGTTTCTTCAAAACAGCAACGTGATAAAATGAATAACGTTTGTAACTCTTGCTCTTCTGAAAGGTACGAGAAAAAAAAAGTCCATTAATCCCACAATAAAATAAACAATATCCAAGGAAGGTACAAAACTTAAGGTACAATTCTATTCTATTCTATTCTATTCTATTCTATTCTATTCTATTCTATTCTATTCTATTCTGCTCAATTTTGTTGTCAGTTTAGTGTGTACAGGGCCAAACAATTCGTTATTAATAATGCGTTTTTAACATGTATATAAAGTGTCTCACTTCTGTTTTCAAAGAAAGTAAAGAAAAAAATAAATAAAAATGACACTGAACAAGGTCAATCTTGATGGTATTGGCCAGTGGTGGAAAGAGTACTGAGATCTTTTAAATCTGATGTAAAAGTACCATTACTTGTCCAAAAATGTAGTGCGAGTAAAAGTATCTGTTGTAAATATTACTCAAAGTATGAGTAAAAAGCCCTTTTAAAAGTGCTTAAAAAGAATATAGCTGCAAGCAGCAATTATCGGGGCCAAGAAGCCCAGTGACCACATCATAAACAAGCATGGCAGCAAGCTACAGAGCAATGGGAAATTTCGATAACTTTTTGCCTGCATGGTCTAAGCCAAATCTGGTGGAAATTGAGCTAACGATCTATAGAGAATTCAAAACAACAGATTTCAAACTGACTCAAGACAGGAAGTTGTGTCAATTAGGGAACAAATTATATCAATGTTTTCTGTATGATCCAAGGAATCTAACAAGACCAGTCTCATGACAATAGACAGAACTACTCAAAAGTCATTTGATAAATTGTGTATGATTTCTATTGATATAATTTAATTGCTTGCCAATTTTACCCAGAAGGTGATGCTAATTGATGTAGTTTGATCAATGTCAGGTATAGATCACACACTTTAAGTTTGGTTTCAATATGTCAAACCATTGCAGTGATTTAGCCTGTAATGTCATCTGGCAGCATTACATCGTTTGCGTATATGCTAAATGACAACAGCTTTGTCTATCGACATGAATTCCATAACTTTTAGTCTATGAGGTCTGAAGATGATCATAGTGAGTAGTGAGTATTAAGCTGTGAAAAGTTGATGTGTTTACATGCAATTTGTGTGTGTGAAAACGTAACATTCTGTAGTGCATTTTCATCACACAGTAAACATCCATCATCTTCTCATCAGTGACATGCAATCTAAAGTCTCTGGGTCATTGCGACCTTCTTGGACACTTTTAATGCTTCCAAATGGTTTGCTGCATTTATGAAGTGTCCATGTCTTGAGGTTGTTTTGTATGATGCAATTTAGTTTCTGTGTGATTTGATTGGACAGGAATCCCAGGACTGATTTTTCTACTTTAGCCAATTCCCATAGACACTTAAAAATAAAGTAGTGACTGAAGATTGAAAGAAAATAGTGGAGTAAAAGTACCGATACAGCACTAAAAATGTACTCAAGGAAAAGTAAAAAATACACATTTTTAAAACTACATTACAAACTATATTACAATTCCTGAGAAAAAAAAACTACTCAGGTACAGTAATTTGAGTACTTGTAATTTGCTTACACTACTGGTGTTGCCAGATCTGGTTTGCAAAAAAGAGCAAGGCAAAACTTAAACCCAAACTCTTTATTGAGGAAATAATCACATACCAAAATATAAAAGTCTGTGACTGCCCATTTTATTAACACCATAAACTGAACTGCGTAAGCCTAAATACACTTACAGTAATAGGATGAAAACACTTTATGAAGCAGCCATTCAAACAAAAACAAAACACACCTCTGTCGACAACTGTTAAATAAAAACTTTTTTGTTGCTAGGCAAAAAGGGAGATACTAAATGTGCAAAAACATTGCTATACATACCATGGTGTCAATCACCACAAATTCAAATTCATGTTTTGTTCACACATGAAACGGTAAGAAACACAATAGAGAGGTGCAGGAGTGATTTTAAAACCTAGAAAAATAATTCACTGTGGATTCTTTTAAAATTTTCCTTTGGGTTTTCAATGGAGGTTTTCAATTAACGAGTAAACTAAAGTCTGCTGCAAACAGTCACTTACTAGTAAGTTAAAATGCATTTTATAAAACCCAACTAACAACTTCAAAATCCATGTTTTTGATATGATATCTAATTTACATTCTAGAGCAAAACGTTAAAGCGCTGTCAAGTTATGTTTACCACAGTTATTTTTCCTATAAACTGAAAACCCCCCGTAATAAAACCGCATAGGAAAATCTCAAGGGAACCGCCAGCAAATTATTCTTGCAGTTCCTGACACCATTCCTGCACCTCTCTATTTATTCCTCCTGTATATAAATGTGGTTCTCAACTACTGAAACTTTACACTGTGCAGAAGTTGGCTTAAACACGTAAACATGCACGCAGTTGAAGAGGCAAGGCAGAGGTAATTCAGTGAAGAGAGCCAGACAGAAGATGCAATTTTATATCGCAGTATAAGAGTTATATGACTGTGGAAAGAGGCTGAAAGAGATAGACTGACAAATGCAAGCAAAAAAAGAGAGCCAGTGAGAGATACAGAAATAGGTCTGTGCAAATTCAATTTCGATTTCAGCCTTTAATGATTTCGTAAAAACAATAATCCATAGAAAACAATTATTGTGTCATATCCTGCCCCCTTTCCAGCAATTCGCCTTTGTTATTCCACAAAGTACAATTTCAACTGGAAGTCAGTAAAATCACGTAATGTGACTTACAGCATGGGACATGCTTGATTTATTGAAGTGTATTCGATGTATTCATGTTTTTAAAAGTGCAAAAGAAGTGATGTTCTATGCATGTGCTCAGCCTCAGAGACAGAACAGAACACAGACATGTAAAGTAGGGCTGCACAATAATTGAAATAAAATTGAGGTCACAATTCAGCAATAGCTGAATGCACATGCACATCTTGTCAGAGAAACATAGCTCTGTGATCAATAGCAAATCTCCTCCGAAAGCCAGAGGGCGCTCTCATGCAAAAACAGCAAATATGCCGCAAAAAAAAAAAAAAACACAGAAAATCAAACAGAGAAGATTTAAATAGATTGTTCACCCAAATATTACAATTTACTCACTATTTACTGTCCCTCAGATAGTTCCAAAACTTTAAGAGTTACTAGGTGAGTCCAAAATTTCATATTTTTGCATTATTCTACGCCATTTTGTAGTATAAATATAAACAAATATTGTAGTATAAATAATGTAAGTAGTGCGTTCAAACTATAAAACTCTAAAAAAGATTAAGTGTACTTCTATTACCCGGATGATGCACTTATTCAGCCATTAAAATGAAGTGTGGAATGATGGACACTTCACGCACTCAACAACTGCAGCTTTGCTCACGTAGCGGAAGGGGCAGAGCTTTTGGGCGCACATGTTGGATTACTTTATTTGTTTTGGAATCTGAAAGCAAAATTCTCCTACAAGAGTGATTATAGCGCCTCCAGATGGTGAATGTGGTTATACTCATGGCAGGTATTATTTGGTAGTTTGGTCATTTATTTCACTAATTTGGCAACCGTCAAACGTCATCAGGGAAACGGTTTGAATTTTCACTTCGACACTACATACATATACTATGCTGTTGAGTGCGTAAAAGCATAAGTACATAAGTGTATAGTGTACAGTGTGTATAGTGTGCCATTTGAGATGCAGCGTCTGTCTTCTGCTGCACACAAAAGATATTTTGAAGAAAGCTGAAAACCTGTAACCACTGACTTAAGTAGGATGAAAAACAAATTCTATGGAGGTCAATGGTTGCAGATTTCCAGAATTTCCAGAATTGCGCAGCCCTAATGTATAGCTATCTTTTAACTCAATGTGTGAGAGTAAATGGTCAAATACATGCAAAAATGTGTCAAAATGTGGTGTTAAGTGATTATTTGCATAAAACCTAGTTTGTTATGCTATAAATTAACATAGAAAGTTCAGAATAAAAATGCATGGATAACAGTAAATTGCATCTATGTGGCTCTTAAAGTGACAGTGGGCTATATTCTTGCCGCTCACTGTGCTTATCAATATTAATCAAACAACAAAAAACATGGACAAAATCACTCACTCTTCCAAAGAAGCTTCATAAACAAAAAAACTAAATCAAGACCCATTCTTATAGTGAAGACTATCAAACACTATATTAATTTCTATATGTTTATTATATTATATTTATATTATATATATTATATGTTTTCATTATTTCATTACATTGTTAGTTTTCAGTTACCCATTCTGCGTCGGGATTGAAAATAGTAAGCATATGTATAGCCCGCTAATAATTAGCTATAATCATGTTTACAATATTGACCAAAATAATCATGATTATGATTTTTTTTTTCTCTATTGTCAAGCACCAGGTTATTATGTATGTATAGGTCTTTGTGGATTTTTTAATAAGTGAACTGTGGTTACATTGGCTATAATCCCAATCTCCACAAATCATAAATCATCCCCTTGAGGCATTCTGATAGGGTATTAGTATTAATATAGTATTAAAATATTAGTATAGGGGTGACACTGTGGCTCAGTGGTTACCACAGCAAGAAGATCATTGGTTTGAGTCCCAGCTGGGTCAGTAAGCATTTCTGTGTGGAGTTTGCATGTTCTCTCCGTGTTCACGTGGGCTTTCTCCGGGTGCTCTGGTTTCCCCCACAATCCAAAGATATGCGGTATAGTTGAATTGAATAAACTAGATTGGCCGTAGTGTATGTGTGTGAATGTGAGAGTGTATAGGTGTTTCCCAGTACTGGGTTGCAGCTGGAAGGGCATCCACTGTGTAAAACATTTGCTGGGTAAAGTTGGTGGTTCATTCTGCTGTGGCGAACCCTAATGAATAAAGGGACTAAGCTGAAGGAAAATGAAATAAATATTAGCATAGAGTATTAGTAGATGGTCAGAGTTAGCAAAATAAATTGACAGTTATAAAGTTACGCAGTCAATAAAAGGTGATAATACTTTAAGTAACAACTCACAACATTTACTACTGGCTTATTGCCTGCCTATTTTTAAGATATTAACACTTATGCCCCCGGTTTCACAAACAAGGTTTAAGGCTAGTCTTGGATTAAATTGCATGTTTGAGCTGTCTCAACTGAAAATAACTTGCAGTGAGATGTCTTAAAATATGTCAGTGTCATTTTTTGTTTACAGGTGCACACCAGTAATGTATTTTTCTAAGGCTGTTTTTATAAATGTGGCTTAAATAGCCTAATTTAACTAAGGTCTAGTCCTGGCTTAAGCTAAACCCTGTTTGTGAAACCGGGCCATAAAGTATAATCTTATTTTATATCCCTAATCCAACCCAATACTTAAAACTCTATTACCTCAATTACTATTAATAAGCAGCTAATTAGAAGTTGTTGTTGTTGTTGTTTTTTTTTTTTGCTAAAAATCTTAGTTAAAAGTTTGTTAATAGTGTGAATTGTACATTAATATAAAGTGTGACCCAAAATGTATTTTTTTTTCTTAAAAGATAAGAAAAAGTTAGCAGATATTAAGCAGACAGTTATTTCATATTCCACTGACTGCTGGTTGACATGTAGCTGCATAATTACTTATAGTCAAGAGAATGTCTAAAGGGGACCATTACAATTAAGTGTTAGTGATTACTGCTTGCTGATGCCCATGCGCAAGTGACAGAAAACAAGATGCATGTTGATTATCATGACAACAACAAAGCTTAAGGCTCAATGCGGCATTTCATTTTCTCAGAATCACATTAAAGTCAGCATGAAATGGAAGCTGTAATAGTCGTTCCTTCCCTAATCATGAAATATATTCCAGGGAAGCAGATCCTCAAATAAGAAAAAGCATGTGTCAGGACTTGATTTCGGCCATGGGGAATTGAGTGGATAGCTAAAAAGGTTGTGGTTGGCTGATCTGATCATGCTAGTAAACACATCACCCGAGAACAGAAGAGACCTCATTTTGAGGGAAATTGTCTTGATTAAAAAATCTGAAGACACATAGAATTAATAAATACAAAATGCATGTATATTAATAAGAACAATTATTTAAATTTATATAGTGTTTTTCTGGGCATTCAATGTATAATAAATCATACACTGCAGAGATGGATGGATGGATGGATGGATGGATGGATGGATGGATGGATGGATGGATGGATGGATGGATGGATGGATGGATGGATGGATGGATGGATGGATGGATGGATGGATGGATGGATGGATGGATGGATGGACGGACGGACGAACGGACAGATAGATGATAGATGATAGATAGATAGTCTCAGGCAAAGAGGTTGATACAAGTGGTAAAACAACAAACGAGAAACAAGGCAAGGGTCAGGAAACAAGGCTAGAAAAAAGATTGCTTTGTAATGCTACAAGATAACAAGACTCAGCAATGTGTGCGTGAAAGTGAGGTGTATTTATAGTCCTGGTAATGAGTCTTCACAAGCTTCAGCTGTGCGTTTGGAATCAATGAGAGAACTTGAATTGGTGTGTGTGAGTTGTGCATGATCGGATTTGTAGTTCATATCAGTGGCAGATTTGTAGTTCTTCAAAAATTTGCAACTGCTAGATTACTGGTGATCATGACTAGGTAGGTAGGTAGGTAAGTAGATAGATAGATAGATAGATAGATAGATAGATAGATAGATAGATAGATAGATAGATAGATAGATAGATAGATAGATAGATAGATAGATAGATAGATAGATAGATAGATAGATAGATAGATAGATAGATTGATAGATAGATAGATTTGACTCAACTCAGTTGTAGTGTGGTCATAGACACAGATGGAATATTTATCTGAATTGTGTTTAAAGGAATTATACAGTTATTTGCATTAAATAGGGTACTAAATCATTACAAATGCATTCTAACAAATAAACACACAAGAGCCTAAGGAATGTGTGGAATTTTATAAACATTTGTGTGGGCCTTCATAAATATTAATTCCATTGTGAATTTTATCCACACTTACTTACTGCAAGCAGTTGTACATTTTTCTGGTCAAAATACAAACCGCCGAAGCACTTGTTCTTTTATGTATTCATATACATATAAATAGTGACAAAATATAATAAAATCGTACAAAATACAAAACACAACCAAAGGCAACAATAAAGATACAAAACCAAATAAACAAGTGCATATTTAAACTAAAACCACATAAATACAACAAATAAAATAGTAAAAAAAAAAAAACAACAACAGTGTCACGATCACCAGCAATCTAACCTTCTTAGATCGCTGGAGAACATTTACATTTAGATGGACTACAATCCTGCCTCCATATGGACTACAAGTCCTGTCAGGCACCACACACACCTGTTCCAAGCCTCCTTTGATTAGACTCACACAGCTGAAGCTGCTCATGGACTGATTACACTCACATAAATACACTCACGCTGAAACCCTCATTGCTGAGTCTCGTTATACTGCTTTTGTGAACATTATGACGCGTTTGCCTTGCCTCATTTTTGACCCTCGCCTTGTTTGTTTGTTTATGTTGCCTACATCCTGCCTGTACTGACCATTCGCCTGATATTTTATTATGACTCTGGATTTTATAACCTGACCATTCTCATAATAAACCTGCATTTGGATCTGCACCTCTGTTATCAGCATCCCACTTCACACGACAAACAGACAGACAGACAGACAGACAGACAGGAAGACAGACAGACAGACAGACAGACAAACAGACAGACAGACAGACAGACAGACAAAAAAAAACAAAACAAAAAAAACATTCAAAACAAAACATATAAAAAAAAATCCAATACACACAATAACCCTACCACACACACACTAATAATAATAATAATAATAATAATAATAATAATAATAATAATAATAATAATAATATATACAATATAATTATTAATGTAAAAATACAATTAAAAATATCATGTAAGGATCCAAGAGATAAAACAATCCCCCCTCATTATTAATGGTTTCACCCATGCAGTATGATCATGTAGATGAGAGCGGACACAGAGACTGCTAATGTAAATGTCTCTCATTTGCTTAACATAAAATTCTAAGATAACACATTTAGAGGGAGATGAACCATCCCACTGAAACGGTGGACTACACCCTTCCCGCCCTCATCTTTTCTCGCTTACCCTCAAATGTGAGCAAGGCACCGGTGAGCATGGCAGTTAACCCGGTTAGTGCATCGCATGCTAATTACAGAGTTAATCCCAGTGAAGCTATAAACACACATTCATTCACCAGCAGGAAATGGGGAGGCTTCCACGATGAACGGATGGTTACAGCCCTCATCTGCTCTCTGATGACTTTTTAATCTGTCTCTAATCACTGTGACATAAATGTGACAGCACCAGAGACGAGCATTGGAAGGGCTGTGTGTCAGGAGAGGGGGGAAAGAACTGATAACTATTGTCTGCAGCAGTAAAATGTTTTAACAATGATTAGGACATGGTTTGTTTTGGTTGGCTGTGAGCTATACAGCCCACAACCCACAAGTGTCTGGAGCAAATGCTGCAATCATGTGAAACTACCCACAGGGATGAAGAGGAGAGGTGAGAGAGATGCTCGAGCCTTCAGCAATGGAATATGAATGGGGATTCAGTTTAGTTTTTAGTTTAAGTATCACTTTAAAGGAGTCGGAAAGGCTCTGATGTTTGTAGAGCTGCAGCCAGGTCACCTTTTCACTTTTAGAGATACTTTTCTACCAAAAAAAAAAAAGTATTTCAGTGCTGGTCTGAAGCCATTCGTCATGTTTTATATAAAACAGTTATGGAAAAAAAAAAAGAAACAAAGCTGTAATTTGAAGTCAAAAGTCTAATCCATAACTGACTAAATCCTAATAGGACACAGCTGTTTGTACTGGAAAAGTTGACAGACAGAAAAGTTGATAGACAGTTAGTTAGTTAGTTAGTTAGTTAGTTAGTTAGTTAGTTAGTTAGTTAGTTAGTTAGTTAGTTAGTTAGTTAGTTAGTTAGTTAGTTAGTTAGTTAGATAGATCAGGCGTTCTCAAACTCGGTCCTGGAGGTCCGGTGTCCTGCAGATTTTAGCTTCAACTTGCCTTAACACACCTGCAAGGATGTTTCTAAAAAGCCTATTAAGCCTAGACCAGGTGTGTCTGATTGAGGTTGGAGCTAAAATCTGCAGGAAATCGCACCTCCTGGACCAAGATTGAGAACCCTTGAGTAAGATGATGTGTTTGTCAATGTTATTTATGATATGATCTTAATTCAAATCAAGTCTTCCTTAAATAAATCAAGTCATCCAGTCAATCAATAAGTCAACTAATTAGTCAGTCAGTCAGTTGTTACATCCATAAATCAATAAATGAATAATCAATCAATCAATCAATCAATCAAACCAACAAACCAATTAATTGGTCAAACAGTGGAATTCAGTCAGTAATGCTATATATCGGAGTACACTAAAACACTATGCTTATATTTAAAATTGTAATCTGCATTGGCACACAATGAATAAGTGCATTGCATCCTTCATTGTTCTGGAATAAAATAATGAATTTCAAGGGTCCATTTTCAAAGCAATCATATTGCCAAGGTGACCCAAACGCCCATTGCAAGTAGCTAATAAATCACGTTGCAACTTTATGTCAACTAGCAGTTATTAGGGTATAAGTATACTCTTAAGTAAAGTAAATTATAACTATATATAACTATATATCACATGTTTTATGCAGCGGACGCCCTTCCATTCAATTCACTTGCACTGCATGTCTTTGGACTATGGAGGAAACCGGAGCACCTGGAGTAAACCCACACAAACACGGGGAAAACATGACACTATCTTTCCAAGCATGATTGAAGCCCAGGCAGTGAAACTCCACACAGAAACGCCAACTGACCCAGCCGGGGCTCGAACCAGCGACCTTCTTGCTATAATACATAATAATACATAATTCGGTCCCACTTTATATTGTGTCGCTTATACCTGTGAACTTACATGGTAACTAGATGTGTAAGTAGTATGTAACTACAGTGTATGTACACACGTTTACATAGTATTTACTTTTGTATTACTGGTGTAACTACACTCATGTAACAACCCACTGAATAGTATATGTAAGTACAAATGTGTAACAGGACATTGGTAACAACAGTAGGAAAGTACACATCTGTAACAAGAATTATGTAAGTGCAATATGTACAATATGTACTTGCAGATGTTTTCCCACTTCCACACCTGTTTGCAGATCATGCACTTGTGAACACTGTATGGCAGAACTAATGCTGCATTAGAAGGTTTCACCTTGTGATACCAGTGTATTTACATGGTAACTCCACAGGAACTGTCCACTTAATATAAAGTGTAAAATGGTCACAAATTACTGTGTAACTTGTAGAAATATCTTCTATGCAACACTTTAATAACAGTGTAGTTACATGGTAACTCATATTGAGTGGACAGTTCCTGTGGAGTTACCATGCAAGTACACTTGTATCACAAGGTGAAACCTTCTAATGCAGCATTAGTTCTGCCATACAGTGTTCACAAGTACATGATCTGCAAACAGGTGTGGAAGTGGGAAAACATCTGCAAGTACATATTGTTGTTACACAATGCACTTGCATAATTCGTGTTACAGATGTGTACTTTCCTAGTGTTGTTACCAATGTCCTGTTACACATTTGTACTTACACATACTATTCAGTTGGTTGTTACATGAGTGTAGTTACACCAGTATACACAAGTAAATACTCTGTACCAGTGTGTACATACACTGTAGTTACATACTACTTACACATCGAATTACCATGTAATTTCACAGGTATAAACGACACAATATAAAGTGGGACCCATAATTCTTTATATAATATTATAATTAACTTTGCAACTACATCATACCATATTCAAGAAACCCTAAGCCTGACAGCGTGCTAATGAGAGTTAACTGAAATGCTTTTAAAGTTACTTCTAGTCAACAGAAGGAATACACAATATAAATCAAATATTAATAACTATTTTTGTTGCATTGCACAATACAACACAGCAAAAGAACTAGAATTTTGTTGAAAAAAAAATGCAACTATACACAAGACCCACATCTGAATGTCTAAGCATAGCTAATCTACAAGTGAGTCATCAGATATAAGCAGGATATCATTTCTACTGTATTTACAGAGTCCAGGACTTTCCAGGCTTCTGGGCAGCTCATCGGAAAGGATGAGTCCAAGCAGCTGTACAGTATCTCTCACTCTGAAGAGCTTCCATATCATGGTCTTTCCCCGCAGGAGCAAATACAGCACGGGCAGACCAGTCGCCTTTGATGTGAGTCACTGGCCTGGGCTTCAACCATGCTTGGAAAGATTGTGTCATCCAAGTCATCCAAAATCACGCCAGAAACTGGCAACATAATTAATATGGCCATGTAGAGGGTGAGTATGGGTGCCAAAATGGCTACTGATGCTCCAGTTTCCAGCTTCGACTCCAGGGGAAGGAATAGCTTAAAAAGTTAAATGAGCCTAACCATATTTCATGATTTTAAATTGATAGAAAAAATGAGTCGAATTTTGGATGCCAGTGCCCAGTACAGGACACCGGTGTGGCGGTGTCACAAACAATTAAGTCCACCAGCAAAATGGAATCCAATTAGGACCCCAAAACCATTCTATTGGCTGGGCCTATTCGGTTCGGAAATCCTTTCATCCAAATATCTCAATGTTAATACAAGTATTAATGCCTTTTAAATTATTAAATCACTTTATATTTCTAATAGTTTTATTTATTTTTAAGATAGACTTTTTTTGCAAGCAGATTCCTTGCTTGAGTATTTTAGTTGGTCAGCTGCGCAATAAGATCTTTTCTGCTACATATACTGTATAATGAAGCTGAAGCAAGCTAAAATTTATTAAAAAACCCATAAGATGGCACAAGATATGGCAAATGGTGTTTTGTGTATGTTTATGTGTATTAAATTAACATTACATAAAACATAAACATTAACATAAAAAGTATGGAATCACCAATTTTAAGATGTTCATTCAAATGTTTAATTGTGTAGAAGAACAAACAAACACACACAGTACATGCCACAAAACTGTTTCCATTAAACAGTCCAACCTTCTGGCTGTATGAAACACTAAAAAAAAGAAAGAAAGAACACTGTAGTCAATTTGAACTGACATCTCTCGTGTTGGAGCCATGAGTTGTCAATCAGCATGGTTCAACACCTCACTCTTTTTTAAACTGCAGACTAATTGGCAGTTGTAATCAGATACAATTGTTTGTTTTAAAACTGCAAACTACATGCTGATTCCAAATCATTTTCCTCAGATTTGTGAGATTCCATATTTTTTTTATCTGTTTGATCTGTAAAAACAGTTGTAATTGACTACAGTGTTCTTTCTTTTTCTTTTTTAAAGTGTTACATACATACAGCCAGAAGGTTGGATTGTTGATTTGACATAGTTTTGTGGCATGTATGTGTTTGATTTGTTTTCTATACAATTAAACATTTGAATGAACATCTTCCAAGAGTGGTGATTCCATACTTTTTGCTAGGGGTTGAAAGGCTTTATTCTGCGAAACTGCTACTTGCCACAAAACAATGTTCTAATAAATTCTTTCATTAAATGCAAGAGGCATTAGGCATTTGTGAACTTTTGTATAGTTCCTTGTATAGGCAATTGTGAATTTGTATAGTTCCTGCCAGCATTCAAATGTTACTAATTTTACTGTTAACATTTAAAATGTAATCTTGGTCAATGTTCTTTTAGGGCCCCTGGTAAGCTAATATGTATTATAATGCACAGTTTCCCTGAACATACCTTAAACTTTTAGATAACACACTCCTAGCCTTTTTTCTTTTGAGTATATTAACCAAAGAATATACAGTGCATTCACAAAGTATTCATAGCATAGAAAGCATAGTGACCACCAACCCCCCCCCCCCCCCCCCCCCCCCCTAGTTACAGCCATATTCCAAAATGGATTAAATTAATTAATTTAATTTATTTATTCTCAAAATTCTACACAACATACCCCATAATGACAATGAGAAAAAAAAAATTTTAATTGTTGCAAATTTATTAAAAATTAAAAACATGAAAAATCACATGTACAGAAGTATTCACAGCCTTTGCCGAAAAGCTCTAAATTTAGATCAGGTACATTCTGTTTCCACTGATCATTCTAGAGATGTTTCAGCAGTTTAATTAGAGTTCACCTGTGGTAAATTCAGTTGATTGGACATGATTTGAAAAAGCTGTTTATATAAGGTCCCAGGGTTGACAGTGCATGTCAAAGCACAAACCAAGCAAAAAGACAAAAAAATTATCTGTAGACCTCCGAGACAGGATTGTCTTGAGGCACAAGCCTGGGGAAGGTTACAGAAAAATTTCTGCTGCTCTGAAAGTTCCAATGAACACAGTGGCCTCCATCATCCGCAAGTGGAAGATGTTTGGAACCATCAGGACTCTTCCTAGAGCTGGCTGGCCATCAAAGCTGAGTGATCAGGGGAGAAGGGCCTTAGTGAGGAAGGTGATCAATAACTCGATGGTCACTCTGTCTGAGCTCCAGCGTTCTTCATTGGAGAGAGGAGAACCTTACAGAAGGACAACCATCTGTGCAGCAATCCACCAATCATGCCTGTATGGTAGAGTGGCCAGACGGAAGCCACTCCTTAGTAAAGGGTACATAGCAGCCTGCCTGGAATTTGCCAAAGGGCATCTGAAACTAAATTCTCTAGTCTGGCGTTATGTTCGGAGAAAACCAGGCACCGTTCATCACTACAGTGAAGCATGGTGGTGGCAGCATCATGCTGTGGGGATGTTTTCAGCAGCAGGAACTGGAAGTCTAGTCAGGATAGAGGGAAAGATGAATGCAGCAATGTACAGAGACATCCTGAATGAAAACTTGCTTCAGAGAGCTCTTGACCTCAGACTGGGGGGGACGGTTTACCTTCCAGCAGGACAATGACCCAAAGCACAGAAAATATCAATGGGGTGGCTTCACAATAACTCGGTGAATGTCCTTGAGTGGCCCAGCCAGAGCCCAGACCTAAATCCTATTGAAAATCTCTGGAGAGATCTGAAAATGGCTGTACACAGTCGCTTCCCATCCAAACTGATAGAGCTTGAGAGGTACTGCAAAGAGGAATGGGCAAAAATTCCCAAAGACAGGTGTGCCAAGCTTGTGGCATCATATTCAAAAAGACTTGAGGCTATAATTGCTGCCAAAGGTGCATCAACAAAGTATTGAGTAAAGGCTGTGAATACTTATGTACATGAGATTTTGCATTTTTTTCTTTTTTTTTTTTTTTTTTTAAATTGTAACAATTTCAAAAAATCCTTTTTCACATTGTCATTATGGGGTATTGTGTGAATAGTTTTGAGGAAATAAATTAATTTAATCCATTTTGGAATAAAGCTGTAACATAAAAAAAGTGGAAAAAGTG
Organism: Danio kyathit; assembly: GCA_903798195.1. Lineage (NCBI taxonomy): Eukaryota > Metazoa > Chordata > Actinopteri > Cypriniformes > Danionidae > Danio > Danio kyathit. The sequence continues at coordinate 25,557,532 of LR812531.1, read as the reverse complement.
AAGCGCTATGAATACTTCTCGGATGCACTGTATGTCCACTGACTGTAAAGACACCAATGGGTCTTAAGCAAGCTCATCCATCTTCACCACAAAGATAACGCTTGCCTAATAGATCTTCAGGCTTTACACATGAAACAAGACTGTATACTGCTCTGTTTGCCACAACAGCACTTAACAAGCATAAACAAACCAGAACCAGAAGTTCACGCTGGTCCTTTCAGCAGGGATAAAGCCCCCAAAACACACTCAGTTTAGGAACACTGTATTTGACAACAACATTCAACAGCATGTAATCGCAGTTAGAAATAGTTCCTGGAGGCGCAGAGTCTTAGCAATCTGCGAAAGTGCTTTGTTTCTATGTCCGGGCCCAGGGTCGACGTCTTGAGCGTTAGAGGGTGAACGTGTCTGATTGGTGAACGGGGGATCAGAGCAATGGCAGCTGCCTGTGAGGCCTCGTCTCTGGATCCTGCGGTAATTGGGGAAGGAGTTTGTTTGAGAATTAGTACTGCTCACCAGGGAGCAAACAACCTCCAGTGATAAACAAACCGCAAAACCAGTACACTAAAAACAAGCTGGGAATACAAAGCAGGATGTCTAGCGAACATTAAAGTACAGCCCGCGTGTGTGTGTTTGTGAGCAGTGGAGCGAAGAGGGCCATCAGTAAATAAGTGTAGAGCTTTAGTTGGAAGGTGTGTGTTACATATGTGTGTGTGTGCTGGCAGAGGGTGCGTGTTTCAGTCTATCCGAGGCTGTTTATGCTGAGCAGTGGCTGTGCTCAGGTGTCCCAAGGCACTTAATCTTTTCATGGATCAGCAGCTGTGTGAGAGCCCTACCAGCATACACTAGTGTCCCCAATGTACGGCCGACACACGCACACTCACAGAGTCACACTCTGATGCACTTCACACAGGTAAATAAAGCTATAAATTCCACATCATGAGCGGTTTGTGTGGAGCGTGCAGTCTGGCAGGTACTGTAAAAGCAGACTTTTTTTCTTATTTACAGACAACGTAGCCCTTTATTTTATATCATTTTGGGCTATTTATTTAATCACGCATATATGATAATGGTTTTAAAAATCTAATTGTACGTAATAAATTCTACTTTGGAGATTTGCAAACAAGCTGAGACATTCAGCTCTTTTTTGTTGTACTCAGTAGGCAAATTATGTTAGTCATTTTATAAAAAGATTCAATTTCATAAAATTGTACCCTGCATTTTGTATTATGAACCAAAACAAATTGCTTTACTGCTGTTACTAAGGCAAATCCATCATAAAACAGAGTGCAGTTACTGACTATAAGCTCACAGACCTATCAAAGTATGTCAACATCTATAACATTGTGAATCCAAACAAATGTAAACAAGCAACCCACCAAATCATCTCTAACCAGCTTCAGCAGAGGTAAAATTCTAGTTCGACAAAGTCCATCAGCTATTGTACATTCCAGAACACCATAACTCGGGCCAGATAGAATCTGTGGACAGTTTTTGTATTTCTGCAGAGAATTTTGTAAAGAATCTGCAGATTTATGCGGAATTATTTGGGAGTATCATAACTAAAAACTTAATTTATGAAATAAAACAGCTTTTTAACTTTTATTTAATGTTTACAATGCAAATCCATCTAGATCCACTTTTTTAGTAAACAAAGCAAGTCTATCATATAATATTTACTAAAAGACAGAAAATATTACTTTACAAACTGTATTGTAAATAGATCAAATGAACACTTTCATATGTCAATATTATTACTAAAAGTAATCTAAAAACTGAATAAATATAAATGTACACACATTTACACAAGTAAATATATAGACTCAATGATAGGCCAAAAATCTGCGGACTTCTGGGCATGTAGATTCTGTGTGGGCCTAACCATGACCAATTTATTAAACATCTTAGACTAACCATCTTGCAATGTGTGCTGTTTTTTTTCAGAAGGAAAAGACCTTCCCATTTACTGTTACAGTGAACACACATGAAAACATAACACATAACAGCAGTCAGTAACTATGTTTCCATCCAAAGATGTGAATTAAACTGCAAAAAACTGCAATTTTCCCCTTTCCCCTTACCCCTTACCCTCGTATTGCGCGTTCATGTGAAGGTTCCCAATTCTCTTTAGCTTGAAAGCGTAGGGTTAAGAGGAAAGTTTAGATACCCCTCAAAAGAGAGATTTTTCAGGACCACACTTGAAACCAAGGGGTAAGAAAATTTCCCAAAATACACCAACTACTACAGCAGCATAAGTGCACCCGGAAGTAAGGAGATCCACAAATTAGTATTTTTGTCATTATTACGAATTTTTATGACAAACAAGCATATGTTTTAATATATTCATAACTGTGTTCGTGTTTTATCGTCATGGTTTAAAAAAAATTAAATAAAAAGCGCAAAATTTTGCTATCTATAATCCCTAATAATAACTCCTGTATAGTAGTCCCACAACATGATTTCACATCTGTCACTCGATGACACTTGAATACCCTGTCAGAAATTTCTAGTGGCTGGGAATGAGCTTTTTATACTGTCTGCTATAATGTTATTGTTGTTTTTTGTGTGTTTACATAGATGAATATGGCCAGGGTGTAAATGCACAGTACAGTTACGAGCTTATTGCCACATTAGATCATTATGATAACATAATATATGCCTTCAGTGATTTCCGGAAAATAAATATCAAAACAATAACGCAACTTGAATGACTACAGTCGCAATCGTCAACCTCATATGAAGCATGAGCTCACAATGACATATGATGACGTGTGCAGGTGTTGTAGTGGTGTCCCATTCCTTAGGGGGAAATTTTGAAGCCCTTCACACTCTGTTTCAAGGACCAAGGGGAAAGGGAAGGGTAGAGGGTATGAGGTACAAAAATAGAATTGGGGCTTTCTTTTGATGGTCCCTATTGCACATTTTGTTGACTAAAAGTTGCATTGCAACTACATGCCAATTAATTCTCATTTAAGTATTAGTAGACTGTCTCCTTAATATCTGTTGATACTGCTACTTCAACAAGCATTTAACTGATTATAAGAGACTTTGCAAGTACAACTTACACTAACCCTAACCCCAACCTAACAGTCTATCTATACAGTATTCGGTCCCACTTTATATTGTGTCGCTTATACCTGTGAACTTACATGGTAACTAGATGTGTAAGTAGTATGTAACTACAGTGTATGTACACACTAGTACAGAGTATTTACTTGTGTGTATACTGGTGTAACTACACTCATGTAACAACCAACTGAATAGTATGTGTAAGTACAAATGTGTAACAGGACATTGGTAACAACAGTAGGAAAGTACACATCTGTAACAAGAATTATGTAAGTGCATTGTGTAACAACAATATGTACTTGCAGATGTTTTTCCACTTCCACACCTGTTTGCAGATCATGTACTTGTGAACACTGTATGGCAGAACTAATGCTGCATTAGAAGGTTTCACCTTGTGATACAAGTGTACTTGCATGGTAAATCCACAGGATCCACTTAATATAAAGTGTAAAATGGTCACAAATTACTGTTCATACATTCATTCATTTTCTTTTCTGCTTAGATGGGTTGCAGCTGGAAGGGCATTCTCTGTGTAAAACATATGCTGGATAAGTTGGGGGTTCTTTCCGCTGTGGCGACCCCAGATTAATAAAGGGACTAGGCCGAAACGAAAATGAATTTTATTTAAAACTTTATATTGTGGACTGTTCCTGTGGAGTTACCATGTAACTACACTGTTATTAAAGTGTTGCATAGAAGATATTTCTACAAGTTACACAGTAATTTGTGACCATTTTACACTTTATATTAAGTGGACAGTTCCTGTGGAGTTACCATGCAAGTACACTGGTATCACAAGGTGAAACCTTCTAATGCAGCATTAGTTCTGCCATACAGTGTTCACAAGTGCATGATCTGCAAACAGGTGTGGAAGTGGGAAAACATCTGCAAGTACATATTGTTGTTACACAATGCACTTACATAATTCTTGTTACAGATGTGTACTTTCCTACTGTTGTTACCAATGTCCTGTTACACATTTGTACTTACACATACTATTCAGTGGGTTGTTACATAAGTGTAGTTACACCAGTAATACAAAAGTAAATACTATGTAAACGTGTGTACATACACTGTAGTTACATACTACTTAGACATCTAATTACCATGTAAGTTCACAGGTATAAGCGACACAATATAAAGTGGGACCCAGTATTCTAATGAGAATTAGTTGGCATGTACATGCAATGTAACTTAGATTAAACAAAATGTGTTAAAGGGACCATCAAAATAAAGTGATACCAAAACTGCTTAGATCTTTTTGTCTTGTGTCTAGTCTAAATATTCTTAAATCAAGCAGCATTCTCTACACATGGAAAACATATTGTCTTATTTTAAGAAATAAGCCAAAATTAAGTGAGTTTTTCCTTAAAACAAGCTAAATAATCTGTCAATAGGGTAAGCTAAATAATCTTGTTTTTCATTTTGACTATAGGTGGGCATAGATTAATTTTTTTTAATCTAGATTAATCTAGATTAATCTCAAAATTAATCTAGATTAATCTAGATTAAAATGGCTCATTTGAATTCTGAACCCAAATGACCCAAATTATACGTCTTTGAGAACGTGTTTCTCAAGCCGGGTGTCGCATTAAACCAGGGGCTCATCTCCTGTTTCCAAAGTGCATCACAAACTGCTTGAGAAAATGTCCTACTATGATAATTGTTGATGAAAATAAATGATGTTCAATAAGATGTACTTGTGTTTACTAACTGTTTATTCAGTTAAACGTGAATTTTGAACTGTAGGCCTTCATAAGCTCTAAATAGCAATTTTTGATTAACTTAATCCGACTAAAGTCAAAACTGAACTAAACAGAAATGGAATTAAGACATGTGGAGTATGCAGATATTAGTGGCATTATAGAAGTAAACACTGCGGTCTTTAGGACCTTTCGCCATGTTTTCCGACAAGATCCACACGCGGCTGTCAGTAAAGGACCGCGCACACACACACAAACACACACACACACACATCGCGAAATGCGGAAGTTTTTTTCTTACCATTTGGCGTGCGATATTAAATTCCATAACACTCTCACCAGTCCTTACTCCTTATTTGCGTCTAGTACCCCAGTTTGTCACGATGGCATGAATGAAATGTTCGTGAGTTAGTGAAACTGCCGAACTGCAGTTAGAGTCAAGCATCCTGCTGATTTGATTCAGAAGGGCACTGTTTTGTCAGACGGTTCACCGGTCAGGTATACATCCGCGCTAATATATCAAGGTGAAAGTCACCATAGCTTGCATAAAATAGACCCAGCTCCCACCCCACTTTGAGAATAGATTAACGGCGATATTTTTTTTATCGCGCGATAAGTGTCTCGCATTAACGCAGCACGTTAACGCCGATAACGGCCCACCACTAGTTTTGAAATAAGATTATTTTTTCTTACCCCAATGGCAGATTATTTAGCAACAAGACAATAAGTTTTGCTTGTCTAGAAAATCCTTCTTGATTTAAAAATGTTTACTGTATATTTTTGGACTAGAAACAAGACATAAACTCCAAGTAAGAAAAGTATTTTTTGCAGTGTAAACATATGCGCAAAACTGGAAAATTGCATAAAATGTTTGTGAAAGAATACCTTTTTGAGTCAAAAAACAAAACAAAATTGTCACTATCAGATAAATAAATGCCAAATATTAAAGAGAAACATTTAATTTGCTGCAGTAGGAGAAGCCACTGTGGGCCTTTTTTATATAATAAATTACTTGAGCCTTAGAATGTGAAGATGAAATGTAATGAACGCAGTCATACATGGCTTTTAGAGATAGTTCTGGGAGGTAATAATATCAAACTACTTTGATAATAGACTTTGGCTAAGACGTTTTAGAATGACCAAAACAACATTTCAGAAGTTGTGCAATGTGGTCAGTCATTTGGTTTGTTCATTAATGCTGTCTAATCACACCCCAGTTCTAACAGAAAAGCAGATTGCATTTACGCTATATATACTGGTTATGTGCACCTGTTAAAATAAAAATCAAATGACTTTTTTGATGCGCATGCTTTAATTTATTTGGTAACTATGTTTCTATCGTAGTTTATGCATGTTTTCTTATCAGATATAAAGCTTATGCTAGTTTATCTTTCATCAGTTGTGCTTATATGCTCATCAGGTTTTTTATGCAAACATTTTAAATGTATGGACATGGTCACGATGTTTCCATTAAGTGTGTGTGTGTGTGTGTGTGCTGAATTTCATTTCAGTGCAACACTGATAATTTGATTTGATGGCTTGAGTGGAATGAGGGCGAATGTGCGATTGACATTGGCACCACTTTGGACTGACCAGTCTAATTAAACTCTCAGCAAAGCAGTGCATTTATCCTCCAGCCAGACATGATCTACTCTTTCTTACTGCAAATTCATAATGATGTGCAGTTGTTGTTTTTTTTTTTTACTTTTGGTCATTGTTTTTCTTGATCTATCGCTTTCCCTCTGTTCCAGTCAGTTAGGCAGGTGGGCCTCGGACTCCTGGGGCTGCTATTCAGTCAGAGGAGAGAAGAGCAAGAAAGGAGCTTTGATCAGACATCAGAGGCCGAGACTAGCCAGAGAAAAAGCCTGTTGAATCACAGGCCCAGGCAAACACATGCACGGCTGGGTGCCTTCTATGACCTGCACGCCAATGAAGAGAAAATTAAGAAGTCTCGCAGATGTAATGATTCTTTTCAGAGCGTCATAACTGCCTGCGCCAACACAGACTGCCGGTAACTAATCACGGCTTTATGTTAAAGTTAATGAGACGACATCCAAATTGGCCTTTGTTTATTTATCAGCTCTAGTAGCCAGCCTTAGGGGCAATTCTTTTTTTTTTTTTGTGTAAGCTAAAGCCAAATGTCTCTTGCTCCAGATGTTTCTCTAGGGAAAACAGAGGCAATTCGACAGATGGAAAAATCCACAGGCAAAAGCTACAGATGTGACTAGCAAAACACAAAGACTTTTTTTTCTGACGCAAAGGAGAATCAAACTAGACTAGACAAACCAGACTCTCTGATCTTCCTCCCTTCTTCAGATCTCCTAATGTTTGAAAGCAGACTCGCATTTGAGCGTGAGAAAAGGAGGGCGTCCCAACCCCTCTGTCTGTTAATCTTCATTAAACTTACAAACCCTGAGAAAAAGCAAACGTAATGAAGCCAAATCTTTTCACTCCGTATTCAAATATTTAAAATCGCAATCAAAAATAAAATAAAAAAAGCCGCCTGAAGATCAAAATAGTCTCAGACGATATGCCTCCTGTCTGTTCATTGACCTTCTGATGAGTGTTGCACACAAAACTTTCAAGAACAATCTAAATATCCAGCAGATAAGACCAAATGATAACAATGAAAATCGGGTGCACCAATAAGAAGGAAACCTGTGTTCTGAGTGCTACCATGAGATATTTAGTCATTACCCAAAACATAAAAACAGTTGTGCCACAAAGAGTTAAAGTTGCCATAGAATGCATTGATAACTTAAATTTCAATTGTTCTCTGACATCTTAATATTAGGTATGTGGATTAGGTAAATGCAAAAAATCTAAAAAGATAGTTTTACAAGCCCACTTAGATCTAATTGGCCCTAGAAAGAAAATTCTGTTTTACCTTATTTAGAAGGGTTGTGAATATTAATGAGCTCTGCCCTCATGCTGCTCTAGGCTTTTGTCTCTGGTGCTTACACAGTTACACAATACATATCTGCAAAATAATCATACTACAGTTGTCCAGAAATATTTGAACAAACTGAGTAGATGCCTTTTTAAAATGGCAGCTGCTTAAATTGAAGAGAAAATGTTACTGTTAGGAGAGAGTAAGCCAACTGTAGCCAACTAAATCTTGTCCTACATTTCTGCTCCTGAGTTAATTTGTTAATTGAATGAACAACAGGAGTAAAACTAGAAATGTTAGAAATGCAGTTCTAGAAACACATTCAAGCCTCGTCTTTTGAGCAGGAACATACAATTAGATGTACATGAGAACAATGGTGTTTGAGGCGTATGGTCATTTCCAACTCATATTATTCAGCTACAGTTGCAATCAGAATTATTGAACCCCCTTTGAATTTTTTTTTCTTTTTTAAATATTTCCCAAATGATGTTTAACAGAACAAGGAAATTTTCACAGTATGTCTGATAATATTTTTCTTCCCTGAGAAAGACTTATTTGTTTTATTTCGGCTAGAATAAAAGCAGTTTTTAATTTTTTAAAACCCATTTTAAGGTCAAAATTATTTGCCCCTTTAAGCTATATATTTTTTTCAATAGCATACAGAACAAACCATCATTATACAATAACTTGCCTAATTACCCTAACCTGCCTAGTTAACCTAATTAACCTAGTTAAGGCTTTAAATGTCACTTTAAGCTGTATAGAAGTGTCTTGAAAAAATATCTAGTAAAATATTATTTACTGTCATTATGGCAAAGATAAAATAAATCAGTTATTAGAGATGAGTTATTAAAACTATTATGTTTAGAAATGTGTTGAAAAAATGTTCTCTCCGTTAAACAGAAATTGGGGAAAAAATAAACAGGGGGTCTAATAAATCAGGGGGTTGAATAATTCTGATTGCAACTGTATGTCCATGGTATATCCAGATTTTCACTCCATGGCAACTTTAATGTTTAGAACCAAACTATTATAGTGACCATGACTTCCAATGTATAGCAGAAGAAAAACAAAGAAAAAACGAACTATATCCATGCACAGAATCATATATTATATTATCTTAACTGCTTAACAACTGTAATCAATGTGAGAAATGAGTTTCTAGAAATTCTGATTACAACCGAAAACATTGTTTGCAGTCAGAAACTGCTCTGCAATTATGATTTTCTCCATGCCAGTCCATAATTGTGCTATATATATAAACACATCATAAAAACCTGTGCAAACAAAAACTTTGGTTATGTTGGCTTTTTTGTGCCATTTAAAGAGTTCCTTTCTCTCTACATAATTGGTTTGCTTACAGATTAAATTGATAATACATGTAAATTATCCAAGTATTCATTCACCCGCATACTAATCTACCTGTCTGACTTATTTTAGTCTCTTTCCAATGTAAAGTATTTTAAAGAGAAAAAAAATCACCACATATACACTGGAAAGAGACTAAAGTAAATCAGTGTACACAATATTATGCAAATAAATACACCAACGTGGGCATCACAGTGGCTCACTGGTTAGCCATGTCGCCTCACAGCAAGAAGGTCAATGGTTTTAGTTCTGGCTGGGTCAGTCGGCATTTCTATGTAGAGTTTGCATGTTCTCCCCATGTTCACCTAGGTTTCCTCCGGGTGCTCCGGTTTCCCCCACAGTCCAAAGACATGCGATATAGGTGAATTGGATGAACTATATTGGCCATAGTCTGTGTGAGAGTGTATGGGTGTTTCCCAGTAGTGGGTTGTGACTGGAAGGGCATCCACTGCATAAAACATATGCTGGAATAGTTAGTGGTTCATTCTGCTCTGGCGACCTCTGATAAATCAGAGACTAAGCCTACATACAGTATATACAGTATACAGTATATATATATATATATATATATATATATATATATATATATATATATATATATATATATAAAAAATAAAAAAAAATTAATAAATAAAAATATATATATATATATATATATATAAATAAATAAATAAATAAATAAAAATAAAAAAATATATATATATATATATATATATATATATATATATATATATATATATATATATATATATATATATATATATATATATATATATATAAATATATATATATATATATATATATATATATATATATATATATAAATATATATATATATATATATATTAGGGGTTGCACTGACTAGTCGAATTTAATGCTCTGCCACAATGCTTTTTGATTGACTTCGACTAGTCGCACTGCGTGTTTTTTGACCTGAACTACTTGGCAGCTTTACACACTAAGGTGGTTCACTGAATAAAACTTCCCTTGGATTAAAGTAATTTTAAACATTGTATTTTTCTTATATCAGTGTCAAAGATTCACGTGAGCTTTGAACAAAATTTAAATCACAAACAGATATCAGTTCAAGAGTTCCCACTAAGATAAGCTTAGCGTTCATAGCAGGTTTGGCATGCTGTCCCGGGTGAGAACCCTGAGCTCGGAAATACTTGAGCCCAAGGCTCCCGCCCAGTCAATAAGCATATAAGCGGATCCGAGATCAGGTAGGTCTCGAGAGCTCCCCCTTAGAAAAGGGAGGAAAAGGAGGAGATGGGGTGGAGTAGGGGATTCTTCCAAAACGAAGATAGAGCAGTAGGGAGAAAACGATCCATTTATAGTAAGCTTGGATCACTCTGATTGGATTATTACTGATTACAGATGAGAAGCCAGTCGTGCTCAATCATATCATGTGCTCCTCTCAAAATTAGTTCGTGAAACTTCTCTTAGATCGCTCCATGCAAATACCCTAGAGCATATGCTAGCCAATCACGTTTAAGCAACCCTGGAAAAGTAATTTGATTGGCTGTTGTCCTTTGCGAATCGTAGACTCGGACATATTTTGTGATTGAACTGTGCAGTGATCAATGTGTTGACTGCATGTATTTAGCAGTAAAACTAGCCTGGGTGCTAATGTTTCATTATTAGCGAAATGAAAGTGTTGACCGTGCATTTGTTTTTCGCTAAAATTAGTCATTGGTAATGTTGCATTGTTTTTGCAATGTGTTATGAGCTGTCAAACAGCATGTGAATATATTGTTCCTGCAAATAAATCATAAATCGTGGCAAGTTGCAAAACCTTGCATCTTGTGTTTTATTGATGACATCACCTGCGACTAGAATAATGCATGCCAACTGGAAAGAAAAAAAACTTCCGCATTTTGCGATGTGTGTTTGTGTGTGTGTCTGTGTGTCTCTGTGTGTGTGTGCAGTCCTTTACTCACAGCCGCCTGTGTGGATCTTGTCGGAAAACATGGCGAAAAGTCCTACATGAGGTAATAGTTTGTCAGTAATGCCACTAATATCTGCATAATCCACATCTTAAATCCATTTCAGTTTAGTTCAGTTATGATAGTTGCATTAAGGTAATCAAAAATCGCTGTTTACATGGTGACTCTTAAACAGAGTATTGTTTTAATCATATTAACATCGTATTAAAGTATTGTTGGCCATGTAAACATACTTAATGCTTGACACACCGTCAGGGCTCTGTGAACTCAGGGCAGCATTTTTTGTACGTACATCAAAAGCAAGTATGAAATCGCTGTTTGGAGCCTATGTAGGCCTACAGTTCAACATTCATGTTTAACTGCATAAACAGTTAATAAACACAAGTACATCTTATAGAGCATAATTTATTTGCATCACCAATTATCATAGTAGAACAGTTTCTCAAGCCGTTTGTAATGCATTTTGGAAACAGGAGATGAGCCCCTGGTATAATGCGCCACCTGGCTTGAGAAACCCGTTCTCAAAGACTTATTATTTGGGTAGCACACATATTCTGAATGCCTTCGGCAGAATTCAAATGAGTCATTTTAATCTAGATTAATTTCGAGATTAATCTAGATTCAAAAAAATGATTTATGCCCACCTATAATATATATATACATACATACAGTACATAAATACACAGTCATACAGTACACTTATTGTGCTCATTTATCTCAATGGTGACAAAATGGAAGCAATCAAAATGCAATATGAACCAGCAGGCCTTTTTTTTCTGAAAGTACAGGCTATAAAAGAAAATGATGCAATTGTCATTAATAATAATAATTAAAAAAAGGATTTAAAAAAACAGAAAAGTGAATAATTAACTGAAGATAAATCAACTGAACTGAAAGCAAGAATCTCACGAGAAAGGACAACTGGCACACAGCATGTGCCCACTAACATCCCTGTGCATAATTTACAGTTTATGTGACAGACAGAGAGAGAAAAGGAGAGAAGTGAGTCTGTATGTGTGGCTTAAAACATGCACACCAGCATGCTCACCATTTCCCATTATGCTTTCTTGGCAGAACTCTGCATATATAAAGTCTTATCAGCATGTGAGGAGATAGCTGGGATGGTTCACCCTCAGCCACTTAAGACAATTCCTCCACCCCACCAACACACATTGCATGTGATTTACGACCTTGACATCCCGATGTACCTCACGCCACCCTCAGTACAGAAAAGACATTGGACAAGGGTGTCAAGATGGCGCTCGCCTCTTCTACAACATGACACATCACCCAAAGTTCTTTCTTAAAACCTGACGGTCTTACAGTCAGCGATACCATAAATCAAACCATGTCGCGTTAACAAGGAAGCAAGAGACGTGAGAGAGAAAAGCACCCAGTAAAAACAGAGAGCACCATCTGGTTGCTTCAGTTTGGACAGTTTGAGAGGATCTGTGCGAGAAAGAAGGGAGACAGAGCAAGCTGTTTGTTGAGGGAGGTGAGAGCACAAACTGAAGTATGGTTTGGTTTTAGCAGAGGGACTGAGCAGGTTGACTCACGGCAGGACTCTGTGATGGCAACTTCATGCTCAAGATTACAATACATGATCATGTCTTGTCATATACAGTAGTATGTACCCGAGTATGTATTGTACGTATATGTATGATATGTATTTATTTTAATCATTAGTACATGAAATAAAGGTCATGTTCAATTAATACAGATTGTAAATTTTCTCCCATAAATATGTCAAAACGTAATTTCTGATTAGGAATATGCAATAAGAACTTAATTTATACAACTTTAACAGACATTTTCTCAGTATTTAGCATTTTTTAACCCTCAATCATACATCTATTTATTTATGTATTACATACTTATTTCTTCAGCTTTTAGATGATGTATAAATATCAGTTTCAAATAAAGAAAAATAAATATATTACAGATTTTGTGATGTACTGTATAAATATAAATACTCGTTTGTATTACTTTACCCACATTGAGTGACAGCAGATCAATAGACTCACTACAGTTTAATAAATATTGAAGCTGTTGGACAACATAATGTACTTTTAAAAGTATGAAAACGTAGTTGTTTTGATTGCAACTATACATTTTATTTATAAGGATAATGCCCAATTTAAATATTTATAATTTCGGAGATGGCCAGCCATCAGCCTGTCATACTGAGCATAGCAAAGACGGTTGTGCCACATGACAGTGACAGAGAACGCATAATAAGTCCTTAAGACAGAAAAACTCAGTGTTTTCTTTTTGTATTTCAAACTACAGCTGATCAAATCATTATAAACAGGTAAGTGACATTCTAAATCGATCTCTCTTTTTTGTATGTTGCAGTGCTGTATTTATACCATAGTAATCTGCTAGTGTTTGCTTTGCTTTGGCTTTTTCGGGGTTAATTAATGTGATCTCCCAATTGCAACAGAAAAGCTTTAGCAATAGTTCTGCCAGGAAGACTGGTATGTCATGTCATTCATAAGAATTATCTCGTCAGCCTATAACGACCAAGCGTGCTACATTTAAGCCCATCTAAACAATCTGTTTTGCTGTACTCAGGTGACGTTACGTAAGTTCCCTTCCATCCTCCCCACCACCACCAGGTCGGCCTCATCTCCACTTGAGGGTTGTCCTGCCTTCATCTTCACTCAGGATCTGCCAGCTCATCCAGAGATCTGCACCATAGACGGGGCTTATACCAAATGACTTTATGAAAGGACACTAACAAACTTACATTTATCCAAACAATTGACAATACATGTTAAAACGTTTATCTGCCTCTTAAAGTCTGTCTGGTAGAAATACTGGGAAAATTTTGTAGACTGATGACATTTCATGTCGTTCAGCCGTATAAGCTTAAAATGTGAGCAAAATCACCTGTTTTGTCATCACTTTAGACATTACGCTAGAGAATCATTCAAATACTAGCTCTAAAGTGACATTGTTGAAGTAGAAATGGTTTCTGCTGTTCTGATGTGAGCTGCAAATGTGAATGAATGGTGGAAGAAAGAAATTCCTCTTACAAAAGGTTTTTTGAGACTCTCCGTGTTTGATTTTCTTTTTTATATACAGTACACAATTATGCCATTGAACTGTTGTATAAATGCAATATCACACTTGTAGCAGTACCATACGGTTGTATATCATCACTGGTGGGACACTAAGGCATAACGCATGCCTCCCACCAGTGCCAATATACAGCCATATCGCACTGCTACTCATGTGATATTGCTCATATATATATATATATATATATATATATATATATATATATATATATATATATATATATATAAAACAGTAAACTCGCATCTAACAAATCATATCTGACCAGTTAAAATGAATAAAGTCGACGTGTCAGAGCATATTTATTTATTTAATCCTTTTTTTAAAACCTGACATAACCATCATAACTGCTTGAAGAATCTGACTGCAAACATCTGCTTGATGCTGTTTTTCTACCAGTATTCATCCTGATTTCCAAGACAACGTTTGAATCAGTGAAAAGGGAATATGTAAAGTGTCCCCTATAGTGGAACTAGGCTTCATGTTTATGCAAGCAAATGCTTAGCTAAAGCATTTTCATTTCCAGCTTGTCCTGTCTAAATAATGCAAACATTTTCATCATAAAGCAATCCAATAATCCCACAGTAGCCATTCTGATGCAAGCACGCTCTCGAAACAGTAAATGAAACTGCAGTCACCAACAAGCCTTTCCCCCAATATACCAGAATGCCTATTTTTGACTCCAGCGTGCATTAGCATTTGAATGGAGGTGCTACTGTATAAAGCACTGTGTGAACAAGCTGATGTCCATGTTAAACTAGCATACAGTCAGGAATATTTCTTTATTTATCAAGTTCCTCAAGCAGAGAAAACCGAAATTTTCTTATCTCTCTGACAGACACAATAATGGAAGCGGGATTTATTGGAGCTGGCAAGCAGAGCGTCTATGCAAGCGCGCTCCTCCCTTTCTCTCTATTTTCCTTTAAATTCTCCTTCTGTGTGCAATTTCATTTTCTCACACTGTCTTTGAAGTTGAAATGAAGGTCTTCTGCATACGCCTGTGCCTGAGCTAGCTGAATTGATTTCATGTTGATGAAAGATTGTTCTTTTCGAATGCCTATGCGTGCGTCTACGTAGATCTCTAAGTGCATTTATCTGTCTGTTTATTCATCTGCGTCACTGCCAAGGTTTAATCCGCAAAGCTGTGCGTGCTCTCTCATGGTCGAAGAAAATTAAGTGATAACCGAATGACCATTTCCCTTCACATCGTTTACCACTGAGGACGATGTCAGTTACTCTTTTAATCAATTATTTGTGTGTTGAGTGCGGGCCTTCAGGTGATTAGTGAACATTTGCACGTAATTACTAATTACTTCAATAATACTGAAGATTAAAAGGAGATGGAATCTTTGAAGTATTTAGAGTCTGCTGACATTCATACTGGAATATAAATGGCTGTTCAAAATCAACTGTTATAAACACTATGTCCAGAGATTATATGTTGGCCTGTTTGAAATCTTTATCAATTATTTTTATACAAGTAAAAGAAAAAACAACTGTACGTTTAAAACTATCAACCGCTTTCCAGGCCTCGTAAGGCACAGGCACATTCAAAAACACTAGATGTAGACATGTTTACTTAGATGTGAAACACATTTGTATTCCCTTTACTATTGTGTTTATTTTAGCTGCTCTGTGTTCAGGGACATTTTAATCTTTGTCCAGGCAAATTTCCAGAAGCAGAATTATTTGTTCTGACTGCAATGTCAGAAGAGCAGAGTGCTTAAGTTCCTCCAACCAGAGCCACCATTCAAAGGCTGTGACACAGTCTACTTATTTGGGCAGAAAAAGGGTATTAGTTTTACATAGTTCTTATAGTGCATTATGATTATTTACAGTAATTCTAGAGTGACTTAATGGTGATTTTATGATGATTTGTAATCAAGAAATGACTGTAAATTATCAGTAAAGGAATTTAAAGGAATTTCACATCACTTAATCCTGGAGACAGATTTTTTTTTTTTCTTTAATAGAACATTAACTCTTTATAAACCTTTTTCTTTGTTGCTGCATGGAGGGTGCCATAGTGGCAAGTGCCTTCCGGTAGGCTGCTTAGAACTTGCGTTAGAAATTGTCATCAGCCAGAGCAGCGTTTCTCAACTGGGTGTCAATACTGTTTTCAGTGGCTTACGGAGTGATTTTGTGATGCAAACTTTAGTTTTGAAAGAAAGACATGTGTTAAAGCAGTTCTACTTCTGTCAGATGCGGTTCAAGTGCGAGAGAAAAACGTTCTGCCGTCAGATCAGATGCTGAAATACAGCGTCAGTGTTCCTGACCTGTCAGCTGTTATACTGCACTCCGTGGCTCTTCAATGCAAACACACACACAAACAATACCTCACTGCATTATAAAGAGCAAACCATATTACTGGGATTAAACTGGTATGTAAGCCATGCGATTTCCAAAAATTACCAATAAAAGTCCGTTACTGATACTATGCTGGATGATTTGCATGTTGATTCTTATCGGGGGCAGAAGATTTTTCTGTCATTTCAAAATGCCACTTTATTTTCACTTTGTGGAGGTCTTTCAATCAATGTGTTAGTGGGACAGTGCAGGCTACGTGTGTGTGTCAAACATTTTGGTCAATTACATTTGTTTGGGTTGGTTTTATATTTGAAAGAAAGAAAATGTACACTTTAGCGAAGACAAGGTTTCATTTAAACGACACAAGATGCCGTCTGACAACGAGGGAAAAATGCCTTGCAGCAGTTGTTTTCTATTCCATTAGATCACACTTTTTAAATAAGCAGTCCAGGAGGTGGTGTTGATTGACTGCAGTATTAGTCCAAAGACATTAAAAACAAGCAAAACAGATTAAAACCATCGTTTCAAAGCTGTCTGAATGTGACCGTTTATACGCATCAGCTGTTCGAAGCATCCTCCTTGCGCATACATGCAAAGCATAATGGGTAATTTTGCGTTCTATGAAAAAGGTCTATAGGGCAATCATTTAGATACTCATTAGATGAAAAAATGGAATGTTATTAATTGTTTTCTGACTAAAAAATATTGTAACCAATATCAATGGAGTTACCTTATGTTTAATTGCCAGATAAAAGGTTCTCTGTCCAATAAATACATTTTTAGCCAAAACTATGGTCTTTTGTTGTGAAACCATGCTCTGAAGCAGGGTTAGCACTACATTTGTGCCGTTAACCCCAAATTCAGGTGTTTGTTTAGTGTGAAATGGGGCAGTGTATGCTTGTTGTTCTTGGATGCTTGGCAACAGAACAGACAGCCAATCAGAATTGTAGCTGGGTTTGAGGTTTAAGTCATGTCATGAAATACATGTATGTAATCAGCAGCCGGTGAGAGGCAACGTTAAGTTAAAAACTTAACAAAAGTATGAAATGCCAAAAGATGGTTGCCTGTTGTTCATCCAATCAGTGACAGTAGCTATGTTTCACTTCCAAGATGCAAATAAAATTTATTCAAAACTGGAATATCGCATACAAGACACGCAAATAAAGAAGTGTTTCCATCCAAGTCGTCACTTCTTGATTAACAAAATCGTCACTTCCGGATTAACTTGTGCCAAATATCAACAGTAAAAATGGAATTTGCTGTGGTAGGAGAAGGTGCATGAATCTTTTCTTTATTCTAGAAATGACTTGCGCCTCAGAAGACAGTATGCAGACGCGCAATGAACGCGTGGTGGTATTTGAAGGCATGAGACACGAAGCGCAGACGCTCTTGACAGTAATAATATAATAACACTAATACTGAAATGGTTAAGGCATTTTAGAATGACCAAAACTGTTTTTTCAGATATTTTACAATGTGGTCAGCATGCTGGATTGTCCATTCACATCATGATTGTGAAGCGCTTTGGGTGTATGGCCATACACAATAAATGCCCTTTATAAATACACACATTTTTACCATCACATGATCTCTTATAACAAAATCACATAAACTTTTTAATGCGCATACTGGAATTTGTTTGGTAAAAGTGTTTCCATTGTAGTTTATGCACATATTTTCTGATCCCTTTAACTACCCCATATGCATTTCTTAACCCCCAATGTCGCTAGTTTTTTCAACACATCCCATAATTTCTAAAAGATCAACCTCTACCAAATGATTGAAATGTCGGTTTATGGTAAAAGTACAGGAATTAATGCATATTCTATAATAAAAATAAAAATATAAAGTGTAAGACCAATTTATTTAAAAAAAAAATATTAAAAATAAAAAGATTTTGAATACTAAATCACCTTTATTTTTTGATGCAATAAAATATTTTAGATTCTCATTTAACACACTTTCTTGTTTTTTTTTTTTTTTACAATAAAAGCTATATCAAGTGTAGTAGTGCAGCAGGATTATGTTTGTTAGATTTTTTTTTTTTGTAAACCAACAATGCTGTGTGTGTAAACCATTATTTAAAACAGTCATTCTTAAAATGACTTGTGATTATTTAAAACAGTCAAAACATGGTCAACCATTTGGTAGAGCGGGCAGTCAAAGGGTTATCGAATAAAAAGTTTATCCTGCACATGTTTTTTATGCGCATTTTCAAAATTTATGCACATCTTGGAGTTTCCAAAAACCATTTTTTTATGCGCATATCCAAAATTATCCAAAAAAATAGGTGGATGGAAACGTAGCTAATAGTCACCTTGGAATTATAAGGTTCTATCTGCGTTCTGAATGATTTTGAGATATTGAGCTTCAAAGTTTTTGCATTCCATAGCAAACAGTATGTGTGTAACATTTGTTTTTTAAATAAAACGTCTTAAAATGTAAACAATTTCTAAAAAAACATCCCATAATGTAAATAAGTTGTCATTTAATCAGAATATGTCAATAACTCAATTTTGACAAAAATGTCAGATAGAACTTTATAATTCTAAGGTGACTATTAGCTACGTTTCCATCCACCTATTTTTTTGGATAATTTTGGATATGCGCATAAATAGTAATGACACAGCAAATATGCAAATAAGAATGTTAACCTGGGGTTTATTGAATGTTTAATTTTAATGAAAACCCAGAATTATTCGCTAATCCCAAGTATAGTATGAGTGTAAAACGTGATTACAAATAAAAAATATACAGGTGTATATTTAGGACAACCCAGGGTTAACAAGTGTGAAAACCCCTTTAGAGTGTCTGGAGTGACTTCATACTAGGCAGCTTTGGTTTGCAAAAAAAACATTGAAATTTAGAGCAGTTCATTTGAATATCTGCCAATCGAACCAAATAACACTGAAAATGTGTCTCAGTCCATTTCTTTATAAACCCTGGTGCAGTTAAAGCTAAATATGAACACTTGTTTTTATCCATTAAGTAAAGATCGGTCACTAACACAAACAACTAAAGTAATCCTACAGAAAACGAGCAAAGTGCACTAAGATCAAAGAACCTTAAAGATGTGAAAAAAAAGCTCTCTAATCTCTTTAAAGGTTTCCTCAAACCTCACCATGCATTAAAGAAGATTTAGAGCTGTTATCTGGGCAAATTGTGGTTGCAAAAAGCATCGAATAAAACAATACGTACAATTATGTATTTGAGAAAAACATATTTCATCATGATTTTTCTAGCTTATTTTAATGACGTGTTAAAAAATAAAAATATTAATAAAAAAATAAAGAACATACACATTTATTTTCTCAGCTTTCTTTGCTCATATTTACCAAGGGTGGCAAAACATTTGGACAACAGCTGTCTATATAGAAAAAAAACTACATTATTCATGACCTACATAAACATCATTCCCATATGTGCTATTATAACTTTCACTGATTTGTCTCAATTAAAAAACACAATAAAATAGCACAAATGAAAATAGAGGAAAAAAAAAAAGGTAGTAAATACACTCACCGGCCACTTTGCTAGATACACCTTACTAGTTCCGGTTTGGACCCCCTTTTCCTCTAAGAACTGCCTTAATCCTTCGTGGCATAGATTCAACAAGGTATTGGAAATATTTCTCAGAGATTTTAGTTCATATTGACATGATAGCATCACACAGTTGCTGCAGATTTGTCAGGTGCACATCCATGATGCGAATCTCCTGTTCCACCACATCCCAAAGGTGCTCTGTTGGTTTGACATCTGGTGACTGTGGAGGTCATTTGAGTACAGTGAACTCATTGTCATGTTCAAGAAACCAGTCTGAGATGATTCGCACTTTATGACATGGTGTGTTATCCTGCTAGAAGTAGCCATTAGAAGATGGTACACCTTGGTCATAAAGGGATGGACATGGTGAGCAACAATACTCAGGTAGGCTGTGGCGTTGACACAATGCTCAAAAAGTACTAATGGCCCCAAAGTGTGCCAAGAAAATATTCCCCACACCATTACACCACCACCACCAGCCTGAACCGTTGATACAAGGCAGGATGGATCCATGCTTTCATGTTGTTGACCCTATCTTCTGAATTTTGAAACAGAAATCGAGACTCAGACCAGGCAACGTCCTTCCAATCTTCTATTGTGCAGTTTTGGTAAGCCTGTGCAAATTAAACTGCCGCTCACTGGATATTTTCTATTTTTCAGACTATTCTCTTTAAACCCTAGACATGGTTGTGCGTGAAAATCCCAGTAAATCAGCGGTTTGTGAAATACTCGGACCAGCCCATCTGGCACCAACAATCATGCCACATTCAAAGTCACTTTTATCATCTTACTTTCCCATTCTGATGCTCGGTTTGAATGGCAGCAGATCGTCTTGACCATGTCTACATGCCTAAATGCATTGAGTTGCTGCCATGTGATTGGCTGATTATAAATGTGCGTTAACGAGTAGTTGGGCAGGTGTACCTAATAAAGTGGCCGGTGAATGTTTGTTACTATAAATATATTACACTAGAAAATACACTTTAATCGCCTCCCCAGTTATGTAAGTCCAGTATCAAGCCTGCAGCCCAGCATTGTTTTAGATATTTAATAAGTTTGGACCAAATGATTGGCACTATGCATCCGTTATTGCCTTGGGACAATAGCAATTTCAACAGGCCACAAAAAGCCTCAATTTATTTTTATATGTAAACACTTCATTTTCAATAAATAACAGTAACAAAATCCAGCGTGCTATGCTAAAATCATCAGCGTGGCACATTGGCACATATTCAGCTTTGTACCATTCCAGCACTAATAATGATAAACCAGTGATGAAATCAGGTCGTTGCCCTTTGAAGACCAAATACAGCTGTATCGCCGCTAGCCAAAGCCGATTTTGGACTCTGCAGAGCTGCCAAATCAGTATACAAGCATACCTCTTGAACTTGTAACAGAGGCTTGTTACAGTTGTTAATCAGCTATTGACAGAGCTTGATAACCAGAAGGACTGGCAATTACCCAGACGGCCTTATCAGGGAATAAATGCACAATTAGAGCTTGTGATTTCAGTAAAATGGCTAAACCAAATGTGTGCATTTTTTTCATTTTACTTTTAAAAACATTTTGATATTCTTTTACAGAAACAAACTGCTAAACAGATCACTAATGCTGCTGTTGAAGACTGTAGTCACTGCAGCCGCTCTTTTCTAACTCTTATTTAATGTATTATTTATTTAATATAATGTATTTTGAAGGTTGTTTACTGTACATTATATACACCTGTATAATATGTGTAAATATGTATCTTCTTTGCACTATTTGTGGCCTATAAATAGTATTTTATTTGATTATTTTTCGCTGATGTTTCCATGTGATTGTGTCTTTTGATTTTGTACTTTGAGAAAATATTAAATGTTTAAATTATACTGGTAAATGTTTGCAATAACTAGTCATATGCAAGCATTTGACATAAAAGACAATGATACAATTAGTAAGATAACTAAAACCTTTTTATTTTCAATTCAATTTTACAAAAACGTGTGTATATTTTTTTTACCAGCATTAATAATTGTTTGCAGCAAAAACGTTTTTCATAATAAGTATTTTCATCCCTAAATCCACATAAGTCAAAACTTTTTATCCATTTTTCACTGAATATAGGTACATTCATTCATTTATGTTCTTTCCGGCTTAGTACATTTATTAATCTGGCATCGCCACAGCGGAATGAACCGCCAACTTATCCAGCACATTTTACACATCAGATGCTCTTCCAGCTGCAACCCATCACTGGAAAACATCCATACACACTCATTCACACATACACTACAGACAGTTTACCTTACCCAATTCATCTATAGTGCATGTCTTTGGACTGTGGGGGAAACAGGAGCACCTGGAGGAAACCCACGCCAACACGGGGAGAACAAGCAAACTCAGCAAATACAGAAATGCCAACTGACCCAGCCGGGGCTCGAACCAGTGACCTTCTTGCTGTGAGGCGATTGTGCTACCCACTGTGCCACCGTGCTGCCCTGAATATAGGTACTTTTTACTATTATTAAGATATATATTATTAATATTATTACCAGTGTTGGGTAAATTACTTTAAAAAAAAAAGCAATAGATTACAAGCCACTGATTACTACTGGAAAATTGTAATTTGATTACATTACTAATTACTTCATGTAAAAAAAGTACTCATTACTAATTACTTTACTTTGAAGTTACTTTTAAAACATATAAAACATAAAAAAATACACTGTATTTAATGAAAAATATTACAATGGGTATAACACAGCAGCTTGACAAATTCAATAGATTTAAAGAGTTCGTAAAAAACTTAAATTCTCTCATCATTTACTTAATCTTCATTTGCTACAAACCTGTTTGTCTTTTTTGTTGTTCTTTTGAACACAGAAGACTTTTTGAAGAAAACTGAATACCTGTAACCATTGACAGTCATAGTAGGAACTCCCTATATGCGTGCGCAAAGTGTGTGCCTTCGTTAGAAATAACAAACTTGCACAAACAAAAGATGCGATAGACCAATAAGAAGGCCCATTAGCAGCTACGATTCTCTTCAGATTTTCAGAAGTTACCTTAACACCCGATCCTGCACAAAAATCCAACTTAGCCTGTTTAGGCTAAGTTGGGCCGCTCTGTTTCTGAGCGCCGGTGTTCTCCTTTGCAGGTATTGTCGTAGAATGATTTCTGTTCAAGTTGCTGGTGGAGTTAAGCAGTCGAAAGTTCATTAGAGACTGTACATAGACTGCAGTTCACAGTAAAACTTTTGTTTTTATGCTCAATGAAATCAAAGTAATGTATGCATCCACTTGAAGAAGCAAGCACTCTCGACAGAAGCTATTTCAGCTCATGTTCTCCAGCAACTTAAAAGCAAATGCTCATTAACCGACATAGCAGCTGAAAACGTGATTTAAAAAAAAAAGCAAGTATTGTATTCTAAATATTATATTTGTAACGTAGGTAATGCAATTACACTGACTTTAGTAACTGTAATCAAATTACACAGATTTAAAATGTAATTCGTTACATTACTGTAATCCCCTAAAATGGAATTATAATACAGTAACGCTTTCTGTGGAATGTGTTACAACCAACTTTTTGATTATTAGATATTATCAAGATATATCTATCTTTAGTCACTGAGCAGCTTTAGAAATAGAAAGATTCATGCAAAATATTGCATGAAAATTCTTTTTTTAAATATTTGCCAAATGATGTTTAACAGAGCAAGGGAATTTTCACAGTATGTCTGATAATATTTTTTCTTCTGGAGAAAGATTTATTTGTTTTATTTTGACTAGAATAAAAGCAGTTTTTAATTTTTTAAACACAATTTTAAGGTCAAAATTATTAGCCCCTTTAAGCTATATTTTTTCGATAGTCTACAGAACAAACCATCGTTATACAATAACTTAGCTAATTACCCTGACCTGGCTAGTTAACTTAGTTAAGCATTTAAATGTTGTATAGAAAAGCTGTATAGAAGTGTCTTAAAAAAATATCTAGTCAAAAAATCTTCTATCTGTTAAACAGAAATTGGGGAAAAAAATAAACAGGGGGGCTAATAATTCTGAACTCAACTGTATATTTTTTTTCTTTTTATTTTTGCTCTATTTTAAATTTAAATTTGATATTTTTCCCAAACATTTACATTTTTGGTCCGTTATCGCAAGTTATTTTGTTAGATTAGCTCCAGATTTGGCTTCACTCCAGACTAATCTAATGTATATGCTTAAATAAAATGTTGTAAAGCATCCTACATACAAAATAAATAAATGAGAGATTTGTGAGGGGTATCCTCATATATGCTGAGCACTGTAATAAATGTTGCTCATTTATTATGGTTTGTAGAAATTAGTCAAATGTACCATTAAGGAAACAATACAAGCAATAAATTAATTTTAAAAACTACCCCTATAAACTGTAATGTCAAACAACCCACTAATGTTCCTGTTGAAAAATTTAACAGCCATTTTTTTTTCTTTTTTCATCATACACTCCCTCTTTCATCCTGGCTTTTCATTACTCCTGCGGTCTCTTATAACAGTAGCCTTATTGCAGCAGCACAATGGCAGTGTTTTGCTGAGTCAGTGAACTAGGGTGTTTGCGTGTGAAGTCAGGCAGGCCCAGGCAACACACAATGACTCACTATAGATGGGGAAACTATTACCACGCTATTTTTAGCCTCCACATAAGATGCTTTATCATTTCCCCCCCAATGCCTTCTATTCATTTGCCCAAATATTGGTGCAAGCTCTCTGTGTTTTGCAAGCACTGCAATGTGGCTGCCGGGATGTTAATCAATCGCAAAAGGCAGCACAGCGCGGAGTGAGATTCAATCTGGAACATGTCAAATGGGGTGTCAAGCAGACCAGGTAGACTTGTCACAGGCACATCTGAGCAATCGCGTTTTTGAACAACAAGCTGCGAGCGCTGAGGAAATGAATACGAATTTCTCCATCTATCTCAATATTTAGCAGCCCTATATATGTTAGGGGTGTGCAGCGAAGGCATTATCTGAAAATGTATCTGTTGTGATGACAAATTTATCAGTACCGTAACTATATTCGGATGGAAACAAGTGGGCAGGGATTGAAAAATGAATGTAAAGTAGAAGCTTGTTTTTATATGTATACAGTCATTTCCAAGGCTGCAGAGTCATGAAATAGGTGTAAAACTGGTGCATATTTACAATACAAAAATGAATTAACAGTATTTTGGTGTATTTACATTTTAAAGGTGGTAATTAAAAGTATTTTAGATTACCAAAGGGATTACTTTGAATTGTAATGCCATTTCCTCATTTAATATTTCAGTAAATGGGAATTTTAACCAATAAGTAGGCCCACAAGGAATCTGTGACCGCAGAATTCTGCAGATTTTTCACAGACTTTCTGCAGATTTTTAGCCCATCATTAATTCTGTTTATTTACTTGAGTAAATGTGTGTAAATCTATATTTATTCAGTTTTGAAATTAATTACAGTAATATTATTGACTAATATGAAAATGTTTGTCTGATTTATGTACAATGCAGTTTGTAAAGTCATATTTTCTGTCTTTTGTTAGAGATATTATATGAGAGACTTGCTTTGTTTACCAAATAAAGTGAATCTAATAGGATTTACCTTTTAAACATTAAATACAAGTTAAGATATAATTTTTTATTTCATATATTAAGTTTTTAGTTATGATACTTCCAAAATAATTCCGTAGAAATCCGCAGATTTTTACCAAAATTCTCCGCAAAAATAGCAAAAAAACGTCCGCAGATTCTGTCTGACCCTACCAATAAGGCAACTAATTTAAAAAAACAAAAAAACAAAAAAAACTGTAGAGTCAAATTAATTAGCAAGTATTGCTCTTGATTACAACAAGGGCTGGGCGTTTCATTGAAAAATAGTCGAAATCGACATTCAGAATCTATAATCGATCTCATTTTTCCAGGTCAATATTTTCAACTAAAAAAGTAAAGTTCATTAACAAACTTTATAGTGGCTTGAGAAAGCCTAGTCTGAAAGCTTAAAGTAGTTTATTTATTCATTCATTCACTTTCTTTTTCGCCTTTATTAATCCGGGGTCGCCACAGTGAACACTCTTTCACACACATACACACTACGGACAATTTAGCTTACCCAATTCACCTACAGCGCATGTCTTTGGACTTCGGAAACTTGGGGAAAACTCCACACAGAAACGCCAACTGACCCAACCCGAGGCTCGAAAAAGCGACCTTCTTGCTGTAAGGCAACAGCACTACCTACTGCGCCACCGCATCGCCCCTGAAGTAGTTTATACGTTTAAATAATTTAAGTAGTTTTTAAGAAGTTTGGGTGTTCTGAATGGTTGCTAGGGTGTTTAGAGTGGTTGCTTAAATGTTGCTAGGCGGTTGCTAAGGTGTTCTGAGTGGTTGTTAAGGCATTGCTAGGTGGTTGCTAAGGTGTTGCCAGGCGGTTGCTAAGGTGTTGCTAGGTGATGGCTAGGTAATTGCTAGGGTGTTCTGAAAGGTTGCTAGGCGGTTGCTAAGGCGTAGCTAGGTGGTTGCTAAGGTGTTGCTAGGCGGTTGCTAAAGTGTTGTTAGGTGGTTGCTAGGCGATTGCTAAGGTGTTGCTAGGTGGTTGCTAAGGTGTTCTAGGTCATTGCTAAGGTGTTGCTAGGGTGTTCTGATTGGTTGCTAGGCTGTTGCTATGGTGTTGCTAGGTGGTTGCAAAGGCATTGCTAGGTGTTTGCTAGGGTGTTCCGAGTGGTTGCTAAGGCATTGCTAGGTGGCTGCTAAGGTGTTGCTAGGCTGTGGCGTGTGTGTGTGTGTGTGTGTGTGTGTGTGTGTGTGTGTGTGTGTGGTGTGTGTGTGTGTGTGTGTGTGTGTGTGTGTGTGTGTGTGTGTGTGTGTGTGTGTGTGTGTGTGTATGAAAGAGTGTATAGGTGTTTCCCATTACTAGGTTGTGGCTGGAAGAGCATCTGCTGCATAAAACATATGCTGGAATAGTTGGCGCTTGGTGGTTCATTCCGCTGTGGCGACCCCTGCTAAATCAGAAACTAAAGGCTGGTTTATATTTTTCTGCGTCAATCGCACGCGTACTGTATGCTCCGACGCATAGTGCAAGCTCTGTGATTGGTCGGCTTGGTAACTGTGACGAGTGTGGTAGGTGCTGCGAGTTCCGTGAAGTAACTCTAATTGGAAACTGTTGTTTTGAGTTTACCAACTGATTAAAGTTGTTGCCGGTTCCCATCTCCAAATGAGCAAGTTTTAGTTACTTGTACATTAAGATAGCGTTCAGAAAAAAAAAAAAAAAAAACACCTGCGAAGAAACTCGATACAGAGGAACATAAAAAACCTAATGCCAGCTATCATTTCAGAAGTGTTATTGCAGAGCAACATAAACAGCACGCAGAAGTATAAATGCACAGCTTTGTGCAAGGCAGGTGCCGTGGGTCACATCAGCCTTGAGCCAAAGGAAAATGAATGAATGAATGAATTCTAAATCTGACTAATCTAACAAAATATATTACTAATTACTTTTTTACAACATGTATTTCAGATATAGATTACAAAACACAATACAATTTTTTTTTCAAATACTCTGTGAGAACTCACTGGCATTGTGAGAACACACTTGTAAGTTTGTAACTATCTTAAAATGTTACAAGATTAATACTTTTTGTACTACTAGTTTTTCATTTACGCCAATGTATTGCAAATGTCACTAGCTTTCATTTAGTACTAGACATCACACATTTCAGACACATACAGAAGGTTTCATTTGCTATAAGCATTAAAAACACTTTACTTGATCAATCTTTTAATGTAGGTTTGTCCCCTACAACATTTTAAATGTAATCTTTCCAACCTGATACTTTCTTTACTGCAAATATGAATTGAATAGTTCAAAAAAGCATTGCCTTCAGTAAAATTCCTTGAGATAAACAAAAGTTGTGCTGCTATTGTATAATGCATGCATACAGTACATGTACATGCCTTAAATCCTTTTAAAAGTGTAACCTATGATACAGTATAAATGCAAAATGTCAATAACCTATGACAAAATCCACTGAAAGACATATGATATATAGTTTTCAAGATAAGTTCATATACAGTAATTTCCAAAAATAAACAAACAAACAAAAAAGCATTAAATATGCACTGAAACACATTCTACTTGTTGGAGACTTAAAATATACAAAAATGCTAATTAACACAATTTTAGCATGCTGGCTACTTACTCTGGCACTACAATTCTACATTCATTCATTAATTCAAATATACATTATAACTCGCAGATGAAAATATTTATGGAACTTTTTATATACTTACTTTAGATTTTAAATACGGATTATTCAACAGGCCTTCCATTCATGCTTCCAAAGTTATTTGGCTTTGAGGACAAACCACAGATATTTGAGATCTGGACACTGATTGATCAATATAAAGCCACATAACAAGATACTTTCTAGCTAGCTTGTTACTTCTAGTCTGCATTAGCAGGAAATGAGTCGTGAAGAAATGGCCTTTTAGACATTAATAGTGAGGCCATCACTAGATAAACAAGATCCTCTGTCTCTACATGAGGCGAAAGCTAAAAAGCTAAACCCATATGCTAAATGAGCCGCCAACTAATGCATTACAAGAAAAGCAAGACACACATTCAAAGAGGGGCAGAAGTCTTTGATACATATGGATATTTCTGCGTTTTTCCTTCTCTTTGAGCATATGAAGAATGATTATAGTCGATCCGTGGTGGTGAGGATTAAAAAAATAAATGCAAAGCCTTGCACGGGCATCGCTCATGTATGCTACTGAAAAAAAAATCTGCTAAATAACTCAGTCGAAACTATATATATATATATATATATATATATATATATATATATATATATATGTATATATGTATGTATATATATATATATATATATATACATACATATATACACACACACATTAAAAAAATATGAAATAAAATCCACCCAATCACAGAGGGGTTACAAAATACCCCCAAGATATGACCATCAAAGCTTACATGAAAGAGATTTCATGCAATGTCCATTACGAGGAATCCTTGTGTTCAATAAGTGCTGATATTTCTTGGAAGACACCTGCACCTCAGGAAGGAAAGTGAATTCGATATCTCCAAAAGTGCCTTTGTTGCTTTTAACTGAGGCTGATAAAGCTGGATTAGCTCAGTCAAGGTCACAAAACAGTAATGTATACCTAGAGTTGGATTCAACAGGGTCCACCGTGTGGAAAAGTGTGATAGACAAAAAGAAGTAAGAGGGAAAGGATACACTGTAAAAAATACATAATAAAAAAGTCATTACAACGTATGTGTTTATGTTACTTTCACTTTATTTAGAAAGTTAAAAAGGTTTCATATTTATTTGAACTTGATGTTTTAAGTCAGCTTAATTGATGCAAGTTAAAATGAAATATTTAAGTGAGCAGCATGTTTTTTTTTTTACTTTGTATGTATTTTTGTAATGGTTCAAAGGGGCAATAATTAATACATATTCGTATTGTTTAAAAATGAAAATGTGTTTTGCAGTATTATTGGTTATTGTATATTATTGTTAAATTGTGAAATATTAAAGGGGTGGTACAGACTGTATTTTTAAGGCTTGGTTGTGTTTATAAGATGCAAAGCAATGCGTGCTCATGCTTCATTTGTAGAAAATCTCGTTCTTTTTCATGTATCTTACTTTGTTTATATACAGCTACTCAGCTAACATGAAAACAACAATCATATTTCCTAGTTCCCCTGAAAGGCCCATCCTCCAGAGGCTCTGATTGGTCAGCTACCATAATGTGCTGTGATTTGCGGATCGACTCCACGTCACCAGGAAAAGCGTCATGCCTCTACAAGTACACGCTTTTGCGTTGTGTAAATACTGTCAGAGTAGCTGTTATCCGTATCAGTTTTAGCCTGAATCAGATAGAAAGTGACACAGAGGACACAGCTGAACGTCACACCTGCTCTCTCAAATAAAATCTGACAAGTGTCTTTCACATATATTAGGAATAAACATGTGTAAGTAATATGAAAACGTTCACATATCTTTTGCGAGTTTGTTATTTGAGATGTATAACTTAGGGAAAGCGTCCGCAAAGAGAGACACTGCATGCACTGTTGAAGATTGTGGAAGTTTACAGGTGTCTAAAGGATAAATATGACTTTTTAGCTAAATTGTTAACGGTGTCAAACAGCATTTTATGTTGTTTACATCCTTGCTACAACATACTGTTAACGCTAGCCACTATGCATGTAATAGATCAGTTCTAACAATTAAAAATACTTACAGGTTGTGGCTCACAATCCACAGCTTCGTCTATTATGGTTGGAGCTGCTCCTTCCTTGAGGAGTTTTTAGGCAAATCCAGCACTGAACTAGGAGAGATTGTGGAAGCTGTCCTTGGTCAAATGTTAGTTGTATTGTTTTTATAATTCTCTGGAATATACTTAAAATTAAATTGTGAGCACTTATCTCTTTGTGCCGTGTCTTTTGGAAGCCCAAATAGAGAAACAGAAAAAGCTCTGTGGAAATAGCAGCGTTTGGACGGCATTTTAGCTTTCTCTGCTACATTACAGCACTTCTGGCCACGCCCCTTTGCTGCGCAGGGTGTATGCACGTGGTGAATGCGCATAACCTGAATCGTTTGTGATCTCATAAGCCTGGGTGTATTTTTTTGTAATCCCCAAATTTCGTTTGCTGTAGACTTTGCTAAGCTAACTCTATAAAAGTCAATGTCTTCCTTTGCACTGAACTTTGAGCATATTCCATTCAAAGTTGTTGTTTATGTTCACACAGCTACATTATACATCAGCTAAAGTTTAAAATATGACATCATAGTGGACCACCCCTTCATGCAAAATGAAAATGCTATCACCATTTACTCACACTTTACATGTTCAAAACCTATCTGAGCTTCTTTTTTTAGTTAAACACAAAAGAAGAAATTATGAAAAATGCTGGTTGCTGAGACCTGTTAACTATAATAACAATATTATTTTTTGTACAGTTAAAGTCAGAATTGTTAGCCCCCCTGTTTATTTTTTTCGCTGTTTTCTGTTTAAGAGAGAGCAGATTTTTTCAACACATTTCTAAACATAATAGTTTTAATAATTCATCTCTAATAACTTTTATTTTATCTTTGCCATGATGACAGTAAATAATATTTGACTAGATATTTTTCAAGACAATTCTATACAGCTTAAAGTGACATTTAAAGGCTTAACTAGGTTAATTAGGTTAACTGGGCAGGTTAGGGTAATTAGGCAAGTTATTGTATAACGATGGTTTGTTCTGTAGACTATCGGAAAAAAAAATAATTGCCTAAAGGGGCTAAGAATTTTGACCTTAAAATGGTGTTTAAAAGATTAAAAACTGCTTTTATTCTAGCTGAAATAAAACAGTTAAAACTTTCTTTAGAAGAAAAAATATTATCAGACATATTGTGAACATTTCCTTGCTCTATTAAAAATCAATTAGGAAATATATAAAACAAAAAAAATTCAAAGGGGGGCTAATAATTCTGACTTCAACTGTATATGGAAGTGGATAGGTCAGCAACCAGCATTTGTCAAAATATCTTATTTTGTGTGCAACAGAGGAAAGAAACTAATACAATTTTAAAATCACATAAGGGAGAGGAAATTATGAGGTAATTTTCACTTTAAGAATAACTATGCCTTTAACTAAAAGTAAAATCATATCGTAATTTAATATAAACACATTCTACTGTATAAAAAAAAAAAAAAAAAAACCTGGATATGATTATGGCATCAAATACCACTATAAATGCTGACTCATCAAGAAAGATAACGTGTATAATTCAGTATGATGCTGCAAATAATTTCAAATTTATTCAACTAAATATATTTCAAATATATATATATATATATATATATATATATATATATATATATATATATATATATATATATATAAAATATTTTACTATAATAATAATAATAGTTAAAGATCGTTTAAATAAAGGCTCTTTACATAAACTTGGACAGATCTATCTTACATTATACACAGTGCTATTTAATACATACCAAATATCAAATCTCAACAGCTTGTTTGGATGTCTTTGCTTTTACACTATTTAATCTCCCTCAAGTGGTCCCAAACCTGTATGAGTTTCTTTCTTGTGTTAATCAATAAAGATGATATTCTGAAGACAGCTGGAGAGCTGTAACCATTGACTTCCGTAGTATTACAGGTGAAAAAGCTCAAAATATCTTGTTACTATGATACAGGACATTTTCCTCTCTCTTCATCTATCATAATCAGGTGTGGCAAAATGTTACTGCAGTATTTAATTCAAGCTCACATCTCTCAGGACAAGTCAAAGGTACAGCATGACAGATCCAGGTCAGTGTTAAGATGAAGCCTATCTGCTTCTCTGCCCAGCTCATACAGTATACAGCCAACTCAGTTTAATGACAGTTTGTTATAATTATAGTCACAAATTTGAATCTACTGATCTGTGTTCACGGTCACAATTGTTCTCTTTTTTGTGTTCATCAACATGATCATTAAAGACCACATGAAGTGCATTTTTTATTCCATCTTTGACAATCTCAACTGATAAATGAAGAAAGAGTGGGACAGAGTGGCTCCTCCCCTTAAAAATAGCCAATAGTGTTTTGTTTTATTACATCTCTACCAGGGAGAGTTCAAGCGTATCAAATGAAAAGCAAATGAGACAACAGAGCATTTGATTGGTCAAGATTTGACGAGAAACTAAAGTATGAGGTGACATGAAAAAAAAAGTTGAACGATTTAAGCCTCATTCACACTACGAGTGACTCGCATCGGCAAAGCGACTATTGGCAACCATAGTCGAACAATGCAACAAAGTTGAGAAACCTTCAACTTTATGCAAATAAAGAGCAACTTTCTTGAGAGACAGCCAATAAGCAGTACAACCATAACCAGTAGAACACATACGATCCTCTCTCAACTCGCTCAGAGGCTGGTTGTAATCTCTGTGCTGTGAACCTACACAAACCTGCGTTTGCAGCAGGTTGCCACACAGAGTGACAGGCAGCTACAAAGTCGCTGCTAGTGGGAATGCAGCATTAGGCAGAAGTGACAAACAAAGTTCAAATGTTTATAGTTTAATATTTTTTAAATGCAATTTTTGTCATTGTTTTGGAGTACACAGGATAATAAATAACCTTAAAACTAACAGACTGAAACTATCATCTAAAAAAGTTATGAGCACTAGATTTGATTTAATTCCATTTGTAAATATGAGCCACAAGTTTCCCGCTGATGTTTTTTTTTTTTTTTTTTTTTGGTTTTCAATGATTTAATAAACATGAAAACTGACATGACATGAATAAAAATACTCTGAGTTAGATACACAAATCATGTCATTTTGACATCACTACTGGGACATAAACTGATTTAATAACAAAGACTTGCAAACACAGTTTCCTAGCATTGCCAGGTTATTGGTTAGCATGTAACACGCGAGAATGTGTTATTTCAATAAGCAGATTTTTCTGAATTATATATATACTGAATATATATATATACTTATATATATACTGAATCAGTATATACAGTGCTCAGCATATATAAGTACACACCTCATAAATCTATCTTTTGAATTTATTTTTTTAATAGGAAACTATACAATATTATGTTTGTGATTAGATTAGTCATTAGATTAGTCAGTACTGAAGCCAAAATTGGAGCTTATCTAACAAAATAACTTACGATAACGGTCCAAAAACTAGTACACCCAAATGTATATGTTTTACAAAAATATTAAATACAAATTTAAAAAAAGAGGAAAATCAAGAGAAGCAAAAAATGGAAAAATGGAAAATTTAGTTAAAAATTTGTAGGTTGTAATTTTATTTTTGCAATATTTTGCTTGAATTTAATTGTATTATCTTCCAATTTCTAATTATGTTTGGTGACTAAAATATTATTTTAATAAATATATCTGTTTAATAAATCTGTTTTGTTTAAATGCACCAAAATACATTGCCTATATTCACTGAGAAATGGATAAAAATATTTATTTTCAAAATGGGGGTGTACTCAATTATGCTGAGCACTATTTATTAATGTGCTCACTGTAAGACAGTTAACAACTCTGTTTGTTTGTCCCAGTTAAGAGTAATTAAGGCCTAACAATAGGTCTAATTGCATTTACTCTCTTTTTTTAAGTTGCCAGCCACCAGCAGCATTTTCGTTGATTTCCACGTCAATTTTGTTGATTCTCACTTTCGCCTTGATGCCTCAGAATAAGTTCTGCTATAAATATAGTATATAAGCATATGAATATATATTGAAATTAAGAACATTTGCTTAAAATAAACAAAAAACAAACAAGCAAACAAACAAACAAACAAAAAAAAAAACACTACAATATGGTTGTATTAGTTAATGTTAGTTTATGCATTTACTAACAGGAACAAACAATGAATAATACATTTAATACTGTTTTTATTCATATTTGTTAATATTAATTAATGGTAATAAAGCTGTTCATTGTTAGTTTATGTTAACTCACGATGCATTAGCTAATGTTAACAAGCATGAATTTGGATTTTGTAGTGCATTAGTAAATGTTGAACTATGATGAATAAATGCTGTACATGTATTGTTCATTATTAGTTCATGTTAGCAAATACAATAGCTAGCATCAACTAATGAAACCTTATTGTAAAAAAAAGTCATGGTATCATGTTATCACCACTTGAATTCAGATAGGTTTCATCAAAAAACATACATAAAAAAACGAAAATGTGTGTGTGTGTGTGTGTATATATTTTATACATATATACTTATATTATATTATATGTTATTTCTTTTTTTATTTATATATATATATATATATATATATATATATATATATATATATATATATATATATATTTCCCAAATGATGTTTAACAAAACAAGGACATTTTCACAGTATGTTGGATAATATTTTTCTTCTGGAGAAAGTCTTGTTTTATTTTAGCTAGAATGAAAGCAGTTTTTAATTTTTTAAAAACCATCTTAGGTCCAAATTTTTAACCCCTTTAAGCCATATTTTTATTAGTTTCGATAGTTTACAGAACAAACCATCATTATACAATAACTTGCCTAATTAACCTGCCTAGTTAACCCAATTAAGCCTTTAAATGTCACTTTAAGCTGTATAGAAGTGTCTTGAAAAATATCTAGTAAAATATTATTTACTGTCATCATGGCAAAGATAAAATAAATCAGTTATTAGAAATGAGTTATATGTATATATGCATGTATGTATATGTATGTATGTATAATATATATATATATATACACACAAACACACACACACTCATACATGCATCTATACTGTTCACACAAATGTATACATACAGTGTACATGTGAGTGGGCATGGACATGTGCATGCTTGTATGTGAGTGTGCATAATTGTGTATGCAAATGACACACACACACACATTTGGATGAAAAACATGGATTGCCATAACAATTCATGGCGGGGAAGTGTTTTTATTATTTATTTATTAGGTGTTTTTATTATTTATTTTTTATTTATTAGACATTTCGTCAAAGGTGGGGAAAGACTAAAAAAAAACCTCATGCATTAACATACTAATTTTGACAGCACTAATTTTATTATAAAACTCTCTCCGAGACCTGTCACTCTCTACCCCACATGTGTGTAAAGAGACAGGTCGACAAATTGAATGCTACAGCTGTGCACGTCTGAAACCAGCCATCTGTAACATGTAATTGGGACCGGCATACAGTCCAAACGAGACACCGATGACATCATCCACAGTGCTAAATACTGAGCTCACCACAATAACAGCCACAATTCCAGCTGAGTGGGCATCTGTTCGTTGGCTCCACTCTGAAAGTCAGTGCAACGGAGTGTGTGAGGTTGTGTGTTTAGAAAGATTGACTGTGTGGACAGGGTCACGTTGCATTGTGCAGATCGCGAAGCTTGATCTGTGGCCTTTAACTGTCTCATTCACAGCCAGAGTATGTGAGCGCTGCTGAGTGGGAGCACAGTTACAAGACTTTCGCCTGGAGCGAGTTGCATTCTGAAAGTTTGGAACATCCGTGTTTCCTCTTTCTCAAAGACTGAATTGGTAGCTCTCCTTTTTGAAAGTATACACTCAAAAAAAAACTGTCTGCTGTTTGCTCAAACTATTTATTTAAAATGAGCTGAAACAACACAACTCTTCAGTTTTGGAGGATGAACAACTTTATTGTTTTATGTTCAATCCATTTAATTTGTAGGAACTAATAATAATTGTGTGGAGCCCATGAATGTTAGTGCAAATCCCTCATATTTTAAGGCCTATTCAAAACAAGAATGATCACTATAATGACAAATACATTTACGCCCGATTCACATGGGGCTTCAGCGTCAACGCTTTACAGAGGGCGTGTCTGAAGTTGGGGCGGACGCGATCGTCATAGCATTGTCAGCCAATATAATTAGTCTGCAATCGATTACTGTCTGAGCTGGTGTATTTGCATAAAGTGATCTGATTGGCTGATGTGTCTGTTGGCGCTTGAAAAATTGAGAAATCCCCAACTTCTGCAGCGAGCAACGCCGCTGAAGCAGCACTGATGGATCCACAATGCAGTTTGGTTACCCATCCAAAGTGAATAGGAAACATTGATGCTGATGCCCCATGTGAATGGGGTGTTAAACCTATGGACTACAGCATTCTGTTTATGCTAATCGTGTGTTGGAATTTTGTCGAATACCTCTTTTATTGCTCAGGTTTCTTAAACTGGAGGAATTCTGGATTGAACATAAAACAATTAAGTGGTTGCTAAAAAAAACCTTTGTTTTATTGCTGTGTTGTTTCAACTCATTTCAAATAAGTAGTTTCAACGAACTCCAAAAGTCTTTTGTAGAGAGTTAGTTGTTTTTTCAAAAGTTTGAAAGTGAGTCCAATGACATTGTTCCACAGTAGTTAATGTTGAGGTCATTATTGTTACTATATTTGATGTGAAGAGGAAATGCTGTGTTGATGCACTATAGTAAGCATCAACACACTGTGTGTAGATGACAAAGATACGGAAGATGTTTGTTGTGCTATTTAAAATGTTCATAATTTGTATTTATTTTTTCTATTTGTTAAAACTACTTATTTAAAAGGAGCGGAATCAACACAATTTGTAATTTTTTGGGGGAAAACTTAATTGCTCAATCCAATGAATGAATAATTAAATGAATGAATGAATGAATGAATGAATGAATGAATGAATAATTGAATGAATGAATGAATAATTGAATGAATAATTGAATGAATGAATGAATGAATGAATGAATGAATAATTGAATGAATAAATGAATGAATGAATAATTGAATAACTGATTGAATGAATGAATGAATGAATAATTATATGAATGAATGAATGAATGAATGAATGAATGAATAATTGAATGAATGAATAATTGAATGAATGAATAATTGAATGAATTAATAATTGAATAATTGAATGAATAAATGAATGAATGAATGAATGAATGAATGAATAATAGAATTAATGAATGAATGAATAATTGAATAAATGAATGAATGAATAATTGAATGAATGAATGAATGAATGAATAATTGAATGAATGAAGGAATAAATAATTGAATGAATGAATGAATAATTGAATAGTTGAATGAATGAATAAATGAATGAATAATTGAATGAATGAATGAATGAATAATTGAATGAATGATTAAATGAATTAATAATTGAATAATTGAATGAATGAATGAATGAATGAATGAATGAATGAATGAATGAATGAATGAATGAATGAATGAATTTTCATGAAGGAATTGTGTGGAACCTATTTTACAGTGTATCAAAAAAGCAAAAATGTGTGTTCATACTAAGTTTGGAAAAATAAAAGGTGAGCAATTTAACTGATTTAAAGCAGTTCAAATATGTTTCTTTGTTATATTAAACAAAATAATATTGTGTTGCTTGTGAATGAATGAATGAATGAATAATTGAATGAATGAATGAATGAATAATTGATAGAATGAATGAATGAATAATTGAATGAATGAATGAATAAATAAATGAATGAATGACTGAATGAATAATTATATGAATGAATGAATGAATGAATGAATGAATGAATGAATAATTGAATGAATGAATGAATAATTGAATGAATGAATGATTAATTGAATGAATGAATGAATGAATGAATATTTGAATGAATGAATGAATGAATGAATGAATAATTTAATGAATGAATGAATGAATTATTGAATGAATGAATGAATAATTGAATGAATGAACAATTGAATGAATGAATGAATGAATGAATAAATGAATGAAT
Source organism: Danio kyathit (assembly GCA_903798195.1). Taxonomy (NCBI): domain Eukaryota; kingdom Metazoa; phylum Chordata; class Actinopteri; order Cypriniformes; family Danionidae; genus Danio; species Danio kyathit. Next base: position 25,519,340 of record LR812531.1, on the reverse strand, counting down.
GAAATTAAATGAATGAAAGATTAATTTAATGAATGAATGAATGAATGAATGATTGATTGAATGAATAATTGAATGAATAATTGAATGAATGAATGAATGATTGAATGAATGAATGAATAATTGAATGAATGAATGAATGAATGAATGAATGAATGAATGAATTAATGAATTTTCATGAAGGAATTGTGTGGAACCCATTTTACAGTGTATCAAAAATGCAAAAATGTGTGGAAAAATAAAAGGTGAGCAATTTAACTGATTTAAAGCAGTTCAAATACGTTTCTTTGTTATATTAAACAAAATAATATCAAGTGAATAAATGAATGGATTAATTAATTAATTTATTTATTAATTTTTTATTGTCAACATTGCAAACCACTATTTAGAAAGAAGGAAAAAAAAAAAAACAGAAAGGGAGGGAGAGAGAGATAGAGATACATAGACTGACAGTAAAACTTATTCTACAGATGCACTGACTAAAGGAACAGTGAAGGTACCATATGAATACCAACACTGGCCTCGGCACACATGACATGTCTGTCTCATTACTGTGTGGCCTGTTACTCCGAGAAGTTGGAGGTGTAACTCAGGCCAGCTCCACCTCACCTTCCCAATGCCATTCGCCTGCCGCTTTATAATGATGCCAGCAGCTCCTGCTCTCAGTGTTGTGGCTGCCATGGAGACCAGGAGCAAATGTTTCAAAAGTCAAAAATCAAGGCACTTTTTCTGGACTCCTGGTCAACATTTCAGTGCTGTTTCACCCAGCACACCAACCATTGCATTGTGTGCAGTCATATGACAAACATGTACGATTGCTTTGCTAATAGAGGTCGCAACCTCAAATTAGCTGGCAGAAATTTCCACAACCATGAATATGAAGTAGATTTAGTTTTTCAAAGAACATTAAACGAGTTACTGAGAGGCAGTTTGATAGGTATGAGGGAGGGAGCACTCGATTCGGAAAGGTCTGTTTGGAGGACTGATAAGAAATTTAAATAGGCAAGAACTCAAAACTAAGTATAAAAAGGTAGAGTTGCTGTACAATGAAAGCAGGTCTGGGGATCATGCAAACAAAGTTTTGTGCAAATTAGACAAAAAAGCATTGGAGGAATTCAGAAAGTAGAGACTGAAATCAAATATGTACATTTTGGAGAAGATGACAAGGATTCAGGGACTGAGAATATATTCTGTAAGCTTAAAATCTGTTAATTAGCAAGTTCCATATTTTGTCATTCACAGGATTTTTATTTTATGTACAGTTATGAATAACAGCTTTATTTCTGCTATGTCTGCTTCTGATGTTGAAAATTTAACTGTACAATTTAACAAAGTGACTTCCATTGACATTTTAGTAGTTTGAAACAATATATTGAAGGAAATAAAATACAAATAATTAAGTCTGTAAAATAACAGAAAAAAGTGCTGGAAGTTTATTAGTGGGGTTTGCCTTAAGGCAAATTCCACTATTGTTATTCTCCATACTTATTATTAGTGGGGTTTGCCTTTAGGCAAAGTTCACTATTGTTATTCTCCATACTTATTATTAGTGGGGTTTGCCTTTAGGCAAAGTTCACTATTGTTATTCTCCATACTTATTATTATTATTCTTCTTCTTCCGTGCGTTTTTTCGGCGCGTAACTCGTCCCGCAGTTTTCGCCCCAGACCCTTGAAAGTGGGGTCAAATCGTGCGGCTTTATCGGGAATGGTGTGCTATGACTTTTATAAGGGGTGGGCGGATTTTTGGCCCCGCAGGGGCCAAAAATCCGCCGAAATTTCCCATTGACTTAACATGGGAGAAACTTTGACACATCATAGCGCCAAGACTGAATTTCGTAGAAATATGGGATTCACGACATCTTGAAAGGGTTGCAGCCTGAGTAAGAACATACCCCGCAAGGGGGTATAAGTTGTACCCCTGGGGTGCTAGGACGTCCCAAAGTGGTCCCATTGACTTTACATTGGTCCCATTGACTCCCATTCATTTTCTAGCACCCCGCTCCCCCTCACAAAACTCCCCGCATTGCGGAGCCAACTGGGAATTTCGTAGAGACATGGGATTTACCACATCTCGAAAGGGTTGCAGCCTGAGTCAGAACATACCCCAAAAGGGGGTAAATGTTGTACCCCTGGGGGGCTAGGGGGTCCCAAATCTCCCATTGACTTAACATGGAGCCGAATTTTGACACATCACTGCGCCGAGTGTGAATTTCATAGAAATATGGGATTCACCACATCTGTAGGGGGTTGCAGCCTAAGTGGGAACATACCCCGAAAGAGGGTATAAGTTGTACCCCTGGGGTGCTAGGACGTCCCAAAGTGGTCCCCATTGACTTAACATTGCCATTGACTCCCATTCATTACATTGACTCCCATTATAAATGTCACATATCAATCACATTACATAGCAGTGTCATACAGACTTGGGGGTGGGCTTATTTGACTCAGGCAACCAACCAGCATCTCAATATGATAATGAAGCTCTCAAGCCACGCCCCCTCAAACCATTTAAAGACCCTTAATAACTGCCTCATTGACTTAACATGGGCTGGGACGTCCCATTGCTGATCCCATTGACTTCCATTACAAATGTCACACATAAATAACATTACATAGGAGTGTCATAGAGACATGGGGGTGGGCTCATTTGACTCAGGCAACCAATCAGCATCTCAATATGATAATAAAGCTCACAAGCCACGCCCCCAAACTGATCCCATAGACTTCTATTAAAATAGGGCTAGAGGCATATCTTTGCATAGCAGTGTCATACAGACTTGGGGGTGGGCTCATTTGACTTAGACAACCAATCAACATCTGAATATGATAATGAAGCTCACAAGCCACGCCCCCAAACTGATCCCATAGACTGCCATTATAACTGGCCTACATGCATATCTTTGCATAGCAGTGTCCTATAGACTTGGGGGTTGGCTCATTTGACTAAGACAACCAATGAGCATCTCAATATGCTAATGAAGCTCATAAGCCACGCCCCCAAATCGATTTCATAGACTGCCATTATAATAGGCTTTCATGCATATCTTTGCATAGCAGTGTCATACAGACATGGGGGTTGGCTCATATGACTCAGACAACCAATGAGCATCTCAATATGATAATGAAGCTCACAAGCCACGCCCCCCAAACTGATCCCATAGACTGCAATTATAACTGGCCTACATGCATATCTTTGCATAGCAGTGTCCTATTGACTTGGGGGTTGGCTCAGTTGATTTGGGCAACCAACCACACCCAACTTCACTCTGTAACCACGCCCATGGCAACAAAACAGAGTACCCTAGCAACCATTTATCAACAGCTATATCTCAGCATCAGAACATCGTAGAGACATGGGGATTGGCTCGTTTAGCTCATGCTAGCAAACGGAACTTCCTGTATGCTACACAATGCTAGCAGTGACTAGCTACATGCTAATATTGACTAGCCAAGTGCTGTAACTTGCTAGAAATGCTTACTAGGTATAAACAAATGACCAAGCATGTATGTGAGGCTTGCCTAGTAACAACCTAGGGTACCCTAGCAACTGCCTAGCAACCACCCAAATTACCCTAGCAACTGCCTAGCAACCGCCTAGCAACGGCCTAGTAATGCCTCAGTAAGTGCCTAGCGACCACTCAGGACACCCTAGCAACACCCTAGCAACGCCTTAGCAACCACTCAGAATACCCTAGCAACCACCTAGCAACACCTTAGCAACCACCTAGCAACCACTTAGGACACCCTAGCAACCGCCTAGCAACACCTTAGCAACCGCCTAGCAACCACTCAGGACACCCTAGCAACCACCTAGCAACGCCTTAGCAACCACTAGCAACCACTTAGGACACCCTAGCAACCACCTAGCAACACCTTAGCAACCACCTAGCAACCACTCAGAACACCCTAGCAACCGCCTAGCAACACCTTAGCAACCACCTAGCAACCACTTAGGACACCCTAGCAACCACCTAGCAACACCTTAGCAACCACCTAGCAACACCTTAGCAACCACCTAGCAACCACTTAGGACACCCTAGCAACCACCTAGCAACACCTTAGCAACCACCTAGCAACCACTTAGAACACCATAGCAACCACCTAGCAACACCTTAGCAACCACCTAGCAACCACTCAGAACACCCTAGCAACCGCCTAGCAACACCTTAGTAACCACCTAGTAACCACTCAGGACACCCTAGCAACCGCCTAACAATGCCTTAGCAACCAACTAGCAACCACTCAAAGCACCCTAGCAACCACATAACAACACCTTAGCAACCACCTAGCAACCACTCAGAACACCATACCAACCAC